>JAHWFP010151941.1:6498-28813 GCA_023313725.1 Lithobius niger | reverse complement strand
CCCCCCCCCCCCCCTGTGGCGACGTTGCCAAACGGCACGACTTATAATTATGTAAGAACGAACACATCAGTGGGGCCGCGGGCTTACGTCAGTGATCTGTCGAATAATTTCAGCAAGATGCCAGTCATTGGTCGGTTGGTGGTGACATCAATCGCTGACGAAGGCTACATAGTTCCCAGTAATTGGTCGTGGACGGATGACGTCAGTCGGCTGAAGATAAAATAACGAACCTCGTACGCTTGCTGGGAACAAAAATCTTTGATTATTTCTAGTGGAGGATTTCCCCAACGGATTCTACCCATTTTCGAACTTAGACCTAGAAATGTGCCATAGAATCTGTGTGCAAAATTTGACAGAAATCCGATAATTCGTTCAAACGCTATAGCGCGAACACACAGCCAGACACCCAGACAGACAGACAAATCTTTCGCATAAGAGTCTAAATCGACTCTAATAAACCTGTTTAAACCAATTATAGTGAGAGTCGATTTGTTTTCTCTTGCGAATACAGCGATCGGTATGGCTACTAATTGTTTAACACGTGTGAATAATTACCCCTCCTAAGAATACAATCCTAACACCCAAATGATTTCTTGGCCGAGGTTCCACGTCGCGTATGCAACCGTAAATCCAGTGGTCGCTTGCATTTCTAGCTTTTGATCAACTGCGATGGATGGCATGGCGGCGCACACTTCTCAATTAAAGACGAGCCCACTACGATTATTCTTTCGGTTTCATTTTAAACTGTAAGTTTAATTAGAACACTAGTGAACTGAATCAACATTAAAAATATTCAGCACTGTTTGGAAGTTTTATGATACGGGAGGCCTCCAAACCGTTTAGTCTCGGCGTTTAGAAGATTTCATTTATCCTACTGCGACGTTGCCACATCGCACGACTGATAAGGATGAAATATCTAGATAACACAGTCATTGCTCAAAAGTAGTTTTATGAATTTTCTCCCCCCTCCCCTCACAACAAAAAAAAAAAACAAATGTCATACAGTAGAAGTGTTTTAAATATTTCTCCCTCCCTCCAAAAAAAAAGTACTAAGCATTAAAGTCATGAACGATTGTCCAAACAAGTAACCCAAGTCTACGCTAATTTCGCATGCTGATATGACTATACAAGCTTGTTATCCAGTGCGTACGTATGAGATCAGTGGGGCCGCGTTCCTATGTCAGTGATCTGTAGAATAATTAGAGGAAGTTGCCAGTCATTGGTCGGTTGGTGGTGACATCAGCTGCTGACGATGGCTACATAGTTCCCAGTAATTGGTCGTGGATGGATGACGTCAGTCGGCTGAAGAAAAAATAACGAACCTTGTACGTTTGCTGCGAACAAAAATCTTTGATTATTTCTAGTGGAGGATTTCCCCAACGGATTCGACCCATTTTCGAACTTAGACTTAGAAATGTGCCATAGAATCTATGTGCAAAATTTGAACGAAATCCGATAATTTGGTCAAACGCTGTAGCGCGAACACACAGACACCAACCAAACCGTTCGGATAATTTGCATAAGAGTCTAATCAACTCTAATAATATTGACCTCTAGAGACACCGACTTGTAGCTACAACACAGCGCACTCCAACGCTTCTCAGTTTTTTGGGCGTTACATTTTTGTTACATCTGTGTGCGTTACGGGCAGTTAGGTTTTGTGATGAAACCGGACGTTTACAGGAGATTCCACATTGTGGGTATAATTGTCTTTGTTGTAGTGTAGTAATGTTCTTAGGAGTTACTGTATCTATAGTGTTCTAGTTTTGCAGTTTGTAAAGTATCTCTCTGTTTTTTTTTTTTGTGTGTGGTATAAGATCCCCAGTGGGTCACCGCTTTCTTAATAAATCATTCAATCAATCAATATTCTGAAAAATTATTTTAACTGCGACCATAAATTAAGCTCAATTATTAAGAATAATTATTTCAGGAAAATCAGATATCGATATGAGCCTTTTGCCAAGAATCAATATGGCAAACGAACAAACAAATATAAAATAACTACTATAATTAATGAAATCCCTATTGAACTGCTCCAAATTGATGGGATAAATGAGATTAAAAATAAACTATTCGACTACTTCTTGCTTAATCAAGAAATCGATTAAACAATGCCCAGATAAACCTTCAGTCTTATTTTTTTAATTATAGTGTGTATATACATACATATAAATATAAATGTGGAATATGCACTTAGTAATTATTAATACTATATTATTATTATTCTGTATTTAAACTGTTACATGGTGTTTATTTTTGTTTCTGGTGCCTGCTATGAATTTATGTTCAAAATAGTACTTGTCAACTAATAATGTGGTTAATATACCTCCATATTATTCATATCATGTACCATTCTATTGTAGTACTTGACTTATACGGCACACACAAGTTCACCATGAACTTCGAGCCGTCGTAATAAACTATATTTACTTACTAACATGCACACTAAGATATAAAATAATATATACAAATATATATACATACAATATATATATAATAATATATAATAATAATAATAATAATAATTTTTATTGCATACAATGCTCGAATTTTTTCGGGAGAAAAACTTGTCAAAGCTACAATAACATCATATAACAACAATTTACATTATTATAAATACCACGCGCAATGGCTGTTTGCTGTGACGTGCACATCTCGTGATTGGGCCAGTCCAATCAAATGGCTAAACAGCCGTTGTTCTCGTTCGTCATTGGCTAACTCATGGTGACGTCACAGCAAACAGCCATTGCGCTTGGTATAGATACACTATTTACAGACGCTTTATGGCATTGCTTTATAATAGCTTACACATTCATCTATTAATTTTTTTTTTCAATTTTATTTTACTTTGGAAATGTAGCATATTTTTTTCTAATTTGTTTAATATAAGTGGTATATAATACTTTTTATTTCTTGTTCCATATGCATTATTCCATTGTGATAGCTTATACTTTTGTGATGTTGTTCTCAATCCTGTGCTTATTTCTGTATCATAATTTTATGTGTATTTGTGTAATAATTCTTGACGATTACTACATAATCTCGTAACTCTTTAATTTGAAGTATTTTATTATTAATGTATATATAGTTTGTTCTTTCATTTTTTTTGCCAAATAATATTTTTATTAGTTTATTTTGTACTCTTTGCAGTCTATTTAAATATACTAAGCGGAAAAACCGTATATTTTAATACCATGTGGTATTAAGCTACTAATATAATATAATATAATATAATATAATATAATATAATATAATATATACATATTATGGCCAGCATAATAAAAAAAATCAGTGTGGAATTAAACATTTAGTGATTATTATTTCTTCAGTAGTTAAACTGTTACGTTGTTTATATTTTGTTTCTGATGTCTCCTATGGATTTATGTTGATAATAGTACTTTTCAACAAATTACCTTCCCATCCTTCGTATCATGTGGTATTCTATTGTATCTGTCTGATACGGCACACACAAGTTCACCATAAACTTCGAAGCGTCGTAACAAATTACTTATTATTATTACTAAAAAAAAAATCTCAACTTTGACGTTTTGAATATAATTTTTTTTTCTAGTATGGTAGGAAGAATTTCGTTGGCTTGACCAAATAAATGTCCCAAATGTGAGTATGTTACATTTTGAACGGCTTAATCCAGATTGATTTTAAAAAATAAAAAAAATTGAGCACGTATGAGTTGACTGCAGGCACTACCGACATCTGGTTTGTTGAAGGATTTTTGTTCAGTCAGCTGATAAATATCTTAGCAGATTGGTCGTAACGTCATTGGGTCGATATTTAAAACGATCTTAACCGCAACGGAATGTACAAGTACTTCTTCGGAAAATGACGAATTACCAACAATTTCCTTATTTCGCTCGCCCAAATCTGATGAAAGTGAGTCCGGGGGAAGAAAAAAAGACAAAAGACCTTAGCTTCCTCCTTCTGCCCTGATAGAAAGACCTACAATACATTATTACCTAGCGGAGTAATTTGTAAAATTGCTTGTGTTACAGTTTTGTTATTTCTCAAATATGTACTTTAAAGAGGTCACTGACAAATCAAAATTGTGTGTAAAAGGGTGGTAAGGTAATACTTGCAGCCGAAAAACCAGAAAGCCAGTTTTTAAAGAATAAAAAAAAGTTAGAAGGCAAAAGACAAAAAAAAAAAAAAAATCAAGAAGGTAAATAAAAAAAAATGTTGAAACAAAAACGATTATAATCAGGGCGGTGATCTTAAGGATCGAAATTCCGTCACGGGAGGTGTGGTAATCAAACAAACAGCCGTTGCAGCATCCAAGAACTACAATGAAGACCAGTCACGGTCACCTAGAGGAAAAAGTTGCACGTGTCATCGTGCGGCCGGGAATTGAACCCGGGGTCTTACGATAGGTATAGGTTATCAGCCACCTTTCCGAGGAGTGAGATATAACAATGTCGAGGCCCGCAGGTCCAAGCCATTGTTGTATCTCTCCGAGGAAAGTGGCTGATAACCTATTAATAACCCAATTTCACGATCTCAGTCCGACAACAATAGTACAGCACGCACACAACAAAGAATGAATCGTTCTTTTTTTGCTCAGAAAGGTCGACAATGCGACAAAGTTGTCATTGTTGGCAACATTGTTATTCCTTCCTTAGTGAAGGGTTCTGTGCTCTTGTTTATGAATTGTAACTCGATTCCGAAGAGCCCCATCACCGTTCATACTGCGGAAACCCAACGACGAGCTGCCCCTTCAGACAATTTCTCTAACAAATTTTTTAGAAGTTGTTTGAAGGGGCTATTCGGCGTTGAGTTTCCACGGTACTGAATCGTAAATAACCTTTCCAGTTCAGTGTCATAATGTTTTTGTGCTACCAAAAAATATAAATAACAAAACGAAAGCATTTTTTCTTTCCTAAGCAAAACAAGCTCATCACGGTGCTGTTCTTAATTTAATCGAGACAGAGCCGGCTCAAGGGGCACGCGAGGGGCCCCGCGCGGGAGCGGGAGCACTCGTCCACTATAGCGAGAAGGTATAGATTATGGATTGAAAATCCTTTATATTATTGCGTCAATTTAAAGAGAAAACCGGGTGAGAATCTGTGCTATTGCTTTGAAACTTAGGGAATGATGTGGGTTAATTGGTCGAAGCGTTACGCGACCCGAAACCGAAACTAATGTTACTTGCGGCTGGCAATTTCGCCGTCAGTTGGCAGTTTGATAGAAAATAAGAAACGCGAAACGGTGAAATGGATATTCCCCCCCCCTCCCCCATTTTTTCCCTTCTCTACCTTGTTTCTTTTTTTTTTCTTTAACTTTTCTTTCCTCCATTTGGAAGAAGTATGTTTTTTGTTTCTTTTGTGTGTTTTTGTTTGCTGTTATAGTTAGTAACGATTTTTCTTTACGTTTTCGTGACTGCAATTAGTATTTTTTGCAACTTTATTTACTGTTTTTGTGCTTTACATTGTTTTTTGTAAGAAAAACAAAAAGTAAAACGGATATTGGCCCGGACCGGATGAAAAATGAGTGTTTAATGATTCTAATTGGACACGAATGAAAAGATCGGGGGGGGGGGCGCTTTAAATGCTGCACTTATGAACCTGGAAGCCCCCAGTTACTGAATCCGCGTAGGGCCCAAAATTGTCTTGAGCCGGCCCTGAATCGAGACTGTAACGTCCTTTTTTACATCTGGAGCAAGCATGATGTTCTTTAATTCACAAGCAGGCGTGATATCCAGGCGTGATATCCGATATCACTCCTCCTTTTGCATCTCAGTCCAAAACCATTGTTGCAATATCGTCGTGTTCCATTGTTAAAGGAGGACTGAGATCGGAAAATTGGGTGATAACATATCAACTGCTCTAATTGCTGAGATACCAAGACACGACTGAAACTGCCGTTTGCTGGACCTTCTAAGCTTTGAAGTTAGAAACATGTAATGACGCCGGAGAAAGCTACATTTTGGATCACCAATTCTGAAATACACTGGCTACTTAAATAAATTAAAAGAATGCAGTGCAGTGACAGGGATGCTCCCCTCCCCCGCCCCCCCCCCCAAAAAAAGAAGAGTAGGCCCCAATTTTGTAACCCCCCCTTTCAAGTTTAGAAAAAGTTATATATTTCATAGCATGATTATTTTGTCGCCAACTACACCATTTATTTTTTAATTTGGAGTGGGGGCGGGGGGTAAAAATTGAACGAGTATAAAAATATGAGTAGGTGACATGGCACACTGTTGACCAGCAAGCAATTATAATTATAATACTTCGAGTGCCATGTCAGAAGTTTATTTTAATTGTTAAACTTTATTTTAACGGTGGAGCCAAAAAAAACTTTCAGCCGAAATTGGAATTTGAAAATTGTTGAAGCCGACTAGGATTTTAACTTTGTTCGCTTGCTGCAGACGAGCTTCTGTATCGTTCGTTTTGTGATGATAGTATTGTGTAAATGATTCCAACTTCTCGTTTTTACGACTGGCTGGTCTATTGGCTGGGGAACTTCGTTCTCTTCCCCCTACCCTGCCAATAGTAGGCCAACCAGCCATAAAAACCGGGGTTCTTTTTTTTGGGGGGGGAGGGAACTTCGTCCCACCTACCCTCCCCCCCCCCCATCCCCAGCCAAAAAAATCGTATAAACAATAGGCCAGTCAGCCGTGAATTTTTCTGTGGGGGAAACCCTCCCCCCCCCCATAAAAAAATGGCAATGAGGAGATGCTCCTCACGTTCGGGCACCTCTGCACTGACATGCCACTGTGCACTGTGTGCAGTAGACAGGTAAGTAAACACTCACCATAGCTGTCCTGTCCTCATGATGATTCGCGAATTTTGTCTTTTAGATGGGCCCACACTGCTGTTTACTGCAGTTCCCGGACGCTACGACGGGTGTTTGTTTATTTATTTTCCTACTGCAGGTTCACGTCTCTTATTGGAAACTGCTAAATATATCATGACGGGAGAGGGATATTTCTGCTATAGGTAAATATCTACGGTCTTTTACATGCCATAATCGAAATAAGCACGAACACCGTGTTTACGTGTCTCACATTTTTTCTAAGTATTTTTAAACTATTTCGCACTTTAAATTAACAACTATTAATTTTTTAAATGAGAAAAAAGAATTCTAAGCATAGAAAACGAATGCGTGGGGTTCTTACTTACATAAGTAAATCTACTACCGCTATGAATGTTTACGTATCAATGTTTCCAAAATTACACATTTATAGCGGCTGAAGAAAGACCCGAAGGAAAGAGTTATACCACGCACCATGGCTGTTTGCTGTGACGTGCATATCACGTGACTGGGCTAATCCAATCAGACGGCCAAACAGCCGTTGTTCTCGTTCGTCATTGGCTAACTCATGGTGACATCACAGCAAACAGCCATTGCGCATGGTTTAAAATTGATTAAAATCAACAAATAAGGCATTTATTGCAGTTATTGAGTTTTAAAATTGGAGTTAGAGCAAAGAACATTCCTGCCAACAATGCCTCGTTACACTATCACAACAATGGCTCGGTTACTAACAATGCAAATCGTTGTTGTACAAAGATGTTCGACGATGGTTCGGCAACGATGCGCTAACACTGTTGCTTTATTGCAACAATGGCTCGTTCACTAAAGATTCAACCCGTTGTTGTGCAAATATGTTAAATGATGGCGGTTGGCAACAAAGCGGTAAGACATTCGCTTTATTGCCCAACGAAAGTCTTACCGCAAGAACCCCAAGAACAGCACGGGTTGGGGAAGGAAACCCGCTCCGTGCTGTTCTTGGGGTTCCACCATTCGTAGGGCCAGGACAGTGTTTGCTGTACCGGGTCTTGGGTTTTTGCAAGGCCACGCAACGTTTCGGATTATAAGGTGGTTTCGCAGTCCCTTCCTTGGTGTTCGCTCTCCTGTGCGGTCCAGGTTGAACCCGGCTTTGTGCCGATGCTATGTAACGGGGGTGTGGGGAGAGGTGCTATGATGGGTCAGAGTGGTGGAATTGTTATCTTTGTGAGTTGATGGTGGTCTGGTTGTTAGGTTAAGTAGGTTAAGTTAGTTTTGTAGTATTGAGCGATAAGTGTAATAGGCTTTTAGGCTCATTAAAAAAACTTCTTACCGCATTGTTATCGAACTCCATCGTCTAACTGATACATTATATACATACAAAATGAATGGCGTTCGTTAGCTTCAATATCGGATTACAGGCAGGGACGTTTTTACGGGGGAAGTGTGGGCGGGGGGTGTCACACCCCTCCAATGTTTGGCCAGTTGGCAAATCAGTCGGCAAAATTACATAATTTTTGGTCAGTCGGCAAATCAGTCTGAAAAATTGCATAATTTTTTGGCCAGATGGAAAATTATGTCGGTAAATTTATGGTTTACACCCCTCCAACATTTATCCTTCCTGACGCCTCTGATTAGAGGCTTCGTGCGAAATCCGTAGCCGATAAAATCTCTAGGGTTATTACTGCTGAGAATTTTAGTCAAATCAAGCAAGTCACTAACGATGGGAACTTAAGAAAAACCTCCAGTGAAAGTTGAATTTTTGCTACCTAACGGACGAAAAAATAAAGAACCCAACACATAACATCTTGTAAGTACATGCAAATTAAAATTAATAGAACCAAAATTAATAATAAAGCAAGCTGTGAATCCAAAATTGTATTAATTTTTTCAGTAACACTATTGCCGTTTTAAAAGGCTTTGGAAACAAACTGTCAAAAATCAAAAACTTATTAAGAAAGACGCAAAAATTAGGAGGATACCAAAACAATATTGTATAATAACACTGATGTTATCGTCGGAAGAGAAATTATGGAATGAGAAAATGTGGAAAGAAACGGACTTGTAGTACATTACGCAGTTACTTCGAAACATGAAAGGTATATCCCTGGGGGGGGGGGGGGGCCCCAAAGCTGTAGCGTTATCAAAATTGTATATCAAAACGGCTAACTGGGCACTGGCAAATATAAGATACAGCAAAAAAAATAACTGAGAAGTGATATCACAAACACAACTCGCAAGGGTGAAAAATCCGTCAAGTGTCAGCCAATATTCAAAGTATTGATGTCATAATAAAACGGCTGTCTTTTTCTCTATTTGTGTCTTTAGTTGCGTAAATCAATAAAATTGGGCGAGAGATTTCGGGGATTTTGATTCTCAGTATCAAAATTAATCGACTTCATTAACCAGAAATTATCATTAATCGTTCTGCAGTTATTCTACATCATTAAAAAAATACGGCGTGTGTGCGTGTGCCTCTACTACTCTTGAAATAAGGCAACTACAAACATGAGAGTAGCGCCAAACGAAAGATAATTAAATTGCATTTCAGATATGCCTATTTTCATTGTTGTGACCACAGCAGGGCCGGATTAAACCTCGTAGAGGCCTGGTGCTTAGGCTTTATTGTGGCCGTATTCCCCCCCCCCCCCCCCCCCCCAGTCCTGCAAAAAAAAAAATCAGTGTTATTTTTTTGAACAATACTCTTTTTTTTTTGTAAAAAAAAAGTGAAGTAACAAAATTGTGTTATTTAAAATAGTACTTTGAGGCACCATTGAGGCCTTCTTCGGTCTGTAGCCCGGTGCTTCAGCACCCCAAACACTCCTTAATCCGGCCCTACACGGGGGCTTGTCCGTCGCCCGCGCGTCGCATGGTCACAGAGTACAGAAATCTTAACGTAGATCAATCCTTTTTTTTTATAATTACTATTATAATCACTGGAACTCGCACTGAACGTATTTATTGTTAATATTTCTCACGTTGTAAGTCATTATTTATACCATTAACTTGTCCAGAGCTATCTGAGAATGAAGCTTTTCAGTCTTTGCTAGCCCAGTCAACTTCCGGTAATGACCGGGACTTTTACCTCGATGTTAAAACGCTTCTCAGGTTGCTCTGGACAACGTACGATTACAAATAATGACTTCGAACGTGCGACAAGTTATCAATAAAGACGTGCAGCGCGAGTTCCAGTGATGATCTTAGCGCGTAAGGGTAAAATTTAATAATTGTTCTACGATTTGGCTTCTGGCTGGTTTTAACCCTTATGTATACTCTGTATCTATGCGACGCGCAAGCGACGGACGACAAGCCCCTGTGGTTGCAAGTTGCAACTTGAATTTTTGACCTTCAAATGCGCGAAAAACTGCCTGAAAACTGCCCTTGTTCTATCTAATGAGAAACTAATCAGTAAGAAACCAACTAAACCACATGGAGCGTGGATCGACGCCAACAGAGTGGTCGAGGCGAACGATACAGCTAGTTGATCACAATATTAACGTACAACTAAAAGGTTTGACACACACATACACCAATATCTAAAAGCCCGAGCGTTACGTCTTCAATTATTGGTTGAACGCCGTTAAGGGACAAATTCAACAAATTCAACGTTATGAATCTGCACGGAATTTTTTTTTTTTTTTTTTTTTTTTTTAGTTTTAGTCTTCTGTACAGCCGTACCGGCTGAGAAGACTATTGGACCGACTTTGTCCGTCCGTCCGTCCGTCGCTTTTTTCAACTTCGCAACGGTACCAGATATTGACGACCACTGTTTGCAACGTTCGATTCAGTGTCAAAAGTTAGTTAAATAACATGACAAATTAAAACATCGTTGCCTCCTTATAGCTAATAGACTTCTTCGACGTAACTAAATTAAATAATAACATTTCATCGTCGAATTGAAATCCTAAAGATTTGTGTTAATGTAGCCGCAAAAACAAAAACATTTTAGCTTCGTTTAAGAGTCTTGTCGCATTGTTGCATGAATGAATAGGCTTACGATCGAACCAAATACTCCATTAGGCCTATATGCTACTTCGAAACTAAAACTGCTGTTAAAAAAATTAGGCCTAAAAAATGAAAATTAGGTCTAAAATCATGTTACCATGGCAACGTCAATAGTGGCTACGAGTCGCTGCTGCAGCGTTTCTCCTGTCCCTTCCCTACTACCACTGATCTATATATAGGCTACGTTGCGCATTACGTTGTAACACTGCAACTGTGTGCGCGGAGGCATACCGTGTTGCAAAAATGAATAGGCTTACTGTTTACAATCCAAATCTCCGTTAGTTGCTACTTACGAAATTAAAGTTGCAAATTAGGCCTAAACGCTGACAATTATGCCTAAAACGTAAAATAAGCTTAAAAGCTGACACATTTGTAACGGGCAATTCTGATGGTTACTGTTTTTAGATTATATAATAGAGATAGCTGTTGCAATGCTTGATAGAGAAGTGTGCCTCACTATTGGTAGTGGCAGAACTATACAGAAGACCGGATGCGACTAGGTAGTCGCTGTAGCCACTAGTTTTTGTTAGATCCCTAGTTGAGAGGTTGCGCAGCGTGTGGAGCAACATAAATTGCGAAAACCTCATTTCGGTTTTAACCCACCTAAAAAAATTATGCATACATCTACCACCGTAAAACAGAGGTGACAAAAAAAGCAAGTGCGGTAAAAAAAAAATAATAATTGGCGTGGTCGCTGCAAAATGTGTCAGCTGAACAGACAACTATGATTAAGCAAACCCCATCAATTCAATTTTGGTCATTTCGAAGCACAAAAAAAAAAGAGACACAAAACATCAGAAAACGACGAGGTAATAGAGTTGTTGCGTGGGCGATGGAGCGAAAATCCAGCTCGCTTCTTCTGAATCTGGCCAACATAAACAGGTAAACGAACTAACTCGTTGTTTGGGCGATTCTGGATGCGGATTTTTTTTCCGGTTCGTTGCATCACGAATGCGTCTGAATTTTCACATCATTAGGGCGAAGACATGGGAGTCTGAGGCCGATCAAAACTAGTCTAACCATTTAAACTCTCTCACCTTTTTTTCCTTTCATAAAACTTTTACTACACGGGAGTGTCCAGATTAGGTGACATTAAGTTGCCTTAAGGCCGTTGCAGAATAGTAAGAAGAAAAAATTGTTATGCGAAGTAAGAGTGGAGTGGACACTGGACAAATAGCACTTGACAACTAAAAAATAAAAAAATTGTTTTCTTCGTTTGAGTTACGTCTTCCGCAACAGGGAAATGGTAGAATAAAAATTCAGGTTAGTGTGGTCATGCTGGGTGAACGAAGGTAGGATATTTCGTCCCCCGACTGTTCGTCCACCAAAAGCGTGACCCAAAATGAACCATACATCAAGCGTATGTCTGGCAGTGGTATCTCTGGCAATACGCAGTCAGAAGTGTGAGGGGCTGTGCTTCACGAGGGAACAATAAACATTGGTCATCGTGGCTGAGCGGTAAGAGAGCTCAGCCTGATTGCTGGAGGTTTGCGGATCTGGTTGAACCCCTGGAAAGGGGACCTTGGCAAAGTCCCCGCCAGGACCGCCTGTCAGGGTAGCGTGAGAGGCTACCATGCTCCTTTAGCGGCTATGGGATGTATTCTGGCTAATTCTGGACAATCGTTCGGCCCCGACGATGATCGGAGGTTCCCCAGATCGAATCCCCGGGCTGGCACCTCCCTTTACCAGATTTCTTCTTCTCTAAAAAAAAATCTGGTAATGTTCAAAATTGAGCCGGTTCAGCCATACAATCATTAATTGCTTCGGCTGACATCAGGCTCGTCAAGATTTAAAATCCAAAATTATAAAAAAAAATATGTACTTACATCCTAAAGCCTCCCCCAATCAGAACTGCAGGAAACTCAGTTCCAGAATACACGAATAATGAAGCTCCGTGTGTGTTTGCAATCAGAACTGTACGCTGTCGACGCTTGCAAAAAAAAAAAAAAACGGAAAAGTCCAAATACATTGAGGAAGAAGCAGCAAAGAAAGAGCCGCTCCTCCACGAACCCATACTGAGTGTTTGATAGTACTAAGACCCTGTACCAGCGGATTTTCTCATTGTGCTTAGCTGGTTACAATGGCCAACTTTTCACGAATTCGAATTTTTTTTTCAGTTTAAAAGTTGACCATTTTAACCAGTTAGGCGGACGATAAAATCTGCTGGAGCAAGGTATCAGTACTATCTAACACTAGATCTCTGCGCGAACGCTGTTATCAACTGACAGCTAATAAAGATATTTTGAAAACTTTTTACGAGTTCAATTTTTTTTCAGTTTAAAACTTTTCTAAAGACCTTTATAGCCTGTAACGGAGGCTCAGTCGGCATCTGCGTCGGTGCAAAGATCTAGAATTCATCTGAGGCTAGATCGATTCGTAGTAGGGCCAAATTTCTATTTTGAGTTACGTTGGACACAAGTAAAATGAGCAAAGACTTTGTCTTTGTGTATGTAACGTACCGTCGTGACAACTAATATGGATTTGTTCGCCATTTCTTTTGCCATTAATACTGTTCAGCTGTACGTTGGGGGTATTAAGGAAACAACAGCTTATGAATCTTTACTTTACTATATTGTTAATGTTTAGTTTCTTAACATAAATTTGTTGTTCTTATTCCGTGTTTCTTTGGATTCAGCACGAAAACATGATAAAATGGTTATCACTGGCTATAATTGCAGTTCCTCCTTGATTAACAAGCAAAAAAAAAATCAGTAAAAAAATAAGCAAATTTTTTATAACAATAAACTAAAATTAAATTTAAAAAACACGTGTAAACGTTTCGTCCACTAAGCGCGCACATCATTAGTGCCCAGAGAAGGGGTTCAGTGAGGAACAGTTCTTCCCTTACATCATTTTACATTTTCGAAGGGGGGGGGGGGAGTGACATTTGTTTCCTACAGAATTATTATTTTGTTGTTATCTTTTAGTCTTTAAATGCGATCGCTAAATAACACAATTACACAATAGCGAAAACAATAACAATAACACAAAAAACACAGTAACACACCAAAATTAACACAATTTGTGGAATGGTGTATTTATTTTTTATATTTTTGGAGGAACTCCTCATGGTCATTGGGAGGTTACCATTGGAGAACATCATCCGCACACAGGGCTGGAGCAACAACAAAAGTGGCTTAAGGAACCATTCGTGCGTTATTGAAAATGCTACTTTCCCTACGGTCTTACCCCCCGCCCCCCCCAAAAAAAATTATTTTATTAACAATCGGCGATAGCTGAGTATTTATATGAATTTCTCACTCCAGCAAATTTAACGTAACAATTCCAGTTTCTCCTGTTTAGTCGACATTACTGCATGGCATAAAAAAGGAAGATGGATTAAAAACTAAAACGTCAAGTTTGACGGGGAAAAAAAGGGTTATAAGATTGAAGTTTCAATTTACTTGCTAAAATGTACACGAATAAAAATTGATGATTTTTCTATCTAAATAATCAAAGGTACAATTCATAAAATTGCATCTGTCTAAGTGCTGTTGTACTTTAAGAACAATTGTAACTCGTAAAGCACAACACCACTTAAACAATTTGTAATTTTCATGAACTGTACGTTTGATTATTTAAATAAAAAAATCATCAATTTTTATCCGTGTACGTTTTAGCAAGTAAAGGCAAACTTCAATCATATAACCCTTTTTTTTTACGGCACACTTGACGTTTTTTGTTTGTAACGCATCATACGCAGCGATAAAGCCGCTTCAGCAAAACTAAAAAAAAAAATTAATAACTCCGTTTTTATTCAATATTTTTGGACGAAACTTGACCAGGTAGTAGTCAAGTATGGAAAGTATATTTATAACAAAAATTGCTCAATTCTGTGAAAGAGAAAAAGTAGGGAAACTGTTCACTTCTTGTTCTTCTTCTTCTTGGTCTTGAGTGACACCGTTTCAGACAAAACTACTGCACCTACCTAAAATCTGAATCATGAGCTAAGCCAGAAATTACCTTGGCATCTTCATTGTCAAAGAGACCACTTTTTCAATTGGGTGAGCCATTTCGGAGTTACGGGACCCTCAACGATCAGTTTTATTGTTTTACATTGTTTTAACCATTATAATTATAAGGAACATTGGGCATTGGGCTGGATTGATACTTGGGTGGGCGACCGCCTGGGAATCTGGTTGTTGCAGACATAGGGTCTCAGGACTTCGGGCAGATGACCATGAGTGGTTAACGCTCGTTAAACCCTTTAAACCCTTTAATTATAAGGAACAATAATAATTACAATTATTACCATACTTTTGCCGTTTTCATTGTTGTAAACAGTCCATATAAATCCCGTATTGGATTCTTACAACAATGGTAAGGGCAGTACAACAATGCAACCTATTGTTGCAATAAGTATACATGTATACTTATTGCAACAATACCACAATGATGCTGCAATGTCGCATCGACGCCCAGCCTGTACGCTTTTTAACGCATCTTCTTTAACAAATGAAAATCTACGTTTTGCATTCTTACCGAGAGATCGACCATGGTTTCTTAAAACTGATACACCTTCCACTTCAGCCAAAGTCTGGCTCAAAACTTCATCTTCATCTTCGTCAAACAGTTGGTCAACGCCCGACGAAACACTGAATTTAGCCATCAGCATCATTAAAGACGTATGATGTTAGTGCATGTGTGTTTGTACGTCTACTCCTCTGGAACCAAAACAGCGACAAAGATGGGAGTAGTACCAAGCTAAAGATAATTAAATTGCGCTTCGGATAGGCATATTTTCATCACTGTAACTTGATATTATTATAGTCAAATAGGCGAAAAACCTTTCAAAACTAACGTCAAAGTATTTTTTTAAACCCTGATAATGTTTGTTCATGACGTCATAGTTTTTTCATGTCTGGTTAAATCTGGTTTTAAAAGGATGTCAAACATTCGTGTCTCAGTAGCACGGAGATTCGTGGATTGAGCGAACAAAGCGAGCGATTTCCACACGTGCAAACAAACAAATCGTATGTTTTGAATGATGTTGGTGAGATGCAGACGTGCTGAGGAATGTGATGAATCAACTGTGAGCAACAATTGCAATTACTTTGCATCGAAATATACATCGATTTTGTGATGCCCTTGGAATCAAAGAAATTACATGAAGCATGGATCGACGCCAATGGAGTGAGCGAAGCGAACGATATGGCTGGTAATACAAATACAAACATTAAAGAACTATCAAAGCGCAGGGAAATCGAAGGGACGGACGGACGACAATAGACGAGTGCGCGAATTCGTGGAGATGCGTGTTCTGTTTCATTGTTGCCGGTCTTCCCTCCGTTGTAACAATGAAAAGTCAAGCCATGCTAAACCAATTTCAGTACTACTAATGGCGTAAATAAACACGACCGAACGTCGAAAACAGCCTTTTAGTATGGTAATAAGAAACTTATAGCCTTCCTTTTCCCACAACAATGGGGTACAGTAAGTGATTTATTGGATAGTTTTTACGTACTCGGACCAGAACATCCTCGCCATTCGGGCTCGGACGATTCTGGCTCCTCGTACGAAAAAGCTATCCAATAAATCACTTACTGTACCCCATTGTTGGAAAAAGGATGGCTATAACTATTACAAATCGAATACAGCATTATTGATACAGCATTGTTGTTCGACAGCATTGTTGCAAGTGTCACAATAAATTACTTACTGTAATAAATCGGTTACAGTGTGACTTGAAGTGTACATGTTTGTTGTGATTTTGATTTGGGCGCATGGCTTCGGCCCAGGCTCAATAAAATACAAATACAAATAAATTACTTATTGGTACACTTTTACAAATACTATACTATTCCGTCAGCGATCGTATTGTTATAAGTGTCCGAATAAATAACTTATTGCTACACTTGTAACAATGAACTGTAAAGCCATTGTTGTAATAACATTGTAGCGGCCAACGATTGTTGAACGCCAGAGAGAAAAACAATGGACGATACCAAGCAAAATGACATGAAACAACTCAAATTCATCAGACAAACGGAAAAAAAGTATTTAAAGTATGGTGATAAATTAGTTATTGGCATACTTTTGCAAGAATGGTCCACCTATACGGGATTTATTGTGATAGTTTCTCTTCCTTGGTCTTAACGCCCTCGGAAGAACAAAACTATCACAATAAATCACATATAGGTGGACCATTGTTGCAAAAGTATGCCAATAACCACTACTTATACTTATTAAGGAACAATGCCAATCAGTAATCATTCTTCCTGCACGTGTTATGTCTTTGCTAAACAGTTGATTATTTAACGGTAAAGAAAGAATCCGTGCGGCCTTGCAGTGCTGGAAACACTGGTTGTCGTCAGATCCCAGAAGTTAAGCAGCATTGGGCTGGATTGACACTTGGGTGGGTGACCGCCTGGGAATCTGGCTGTTGCAGACATAGGGCCTTAGGGCTTCGGGCAGATGACCAGAAGTGGTTAACGCTCGTTAAACCCTTTGAAGAATCCGTGAGTGGTTAACGCTCGTTATACCCTTTAAAACCCTTTGAAAGAATCCGTATTTCAGCTGAAGGCATATAGTTTTAAACCAAACTAACCTATGTTGTTAATTTCGAGGCCAACAGGCCGATAGGTATCGAAATTGGCAGCTAGAAATGATAGAATGGCGTATTTATTTCGTAGATCCATGCTTTCAGAGCTGAGCTGAATTGTTTCAAAGTGGGCAGCAACAATCAGTGCATGCGCTCGCAGCAACAACCATTGCACGTGCGCGCGTTCACACCTTTGCAAATGAAAAAAAAAAAATTACTTCCAGCTGCAAGGCATGGACTGAATTGGTTTTGGTGTAAATTTACAGTAACATTAATTCCAGTTTTCCCAGCTTTAGTTACGCATAACCCTTAAAAAAAGGGCTCTATGAATGAAATATTATTTTACTCGTTGAAATGTACACGGATAAAAATTTAGGATTTTGAATTTAAACAATGAAATGGTACAATTCATAAAATTCCATATGTGTAAATGCTGTTGTTCTTTAAGAATAATTTTAATTCGTACATTCGTTTTTGGTACTAATTAAATTATTCTTAAAGCACAACAGCACTTAAAGGCACATAAATCCCTCTGTTCTGGCCGCTTTACTCTGCATCACCTACGCTAAAATATAGTTCAAACGACCGCAGCGCGCATTGCTATACGACACTAGTCATACTCATTTCGGGGCCGCTGCAACGTGACACATCGTACGACCAAGTCGCAAACTTGAGCGAAGGATTAATTATCCTTCCTCCAGGGCCGCGGCTTGCTAGCGATGTGGCGGGAGTTATATACCGCTCGGACCGAGCCGTTTAAAACAAGCCTAATAACATTCACGCGCCACTACTGACATCTGCATCGTACCCTTAGACCAGCAAAATGAAAGGTAAATCAGTTTATATAAAACTATTTCCGGTAATGTATCGAGTGAAACTGTTAAAATATACCGGAGGGAGTTATGTGCCTTTAAACAAACGCAATTTACTGAATTTTGATTATTTAAATTCAAAATCCTGAATGTTTATCCGTGTACGTTTTTACAAGCAAATTAAAACTTCAATTATACTATAACCGTTTTTTTACGGCACGCTTGACGTTTTTGTTTGCAATATATTTTTACATATAAGATGAGACTTACTGTTGTCTTTGGTTTGCATTCTTTTACGCTCCTTTTCTCACCCTAGTCTCGTCTCACATTGTTCGTCTCATCTCTTCTGATGGAACCTGATACGGGCCGAAGTATCCTGAATGTGTGAGCCAAAAAAAAAGTACTGTGTGAAGCAATTCGTGATTTCTTTTTTTTGAACGATGAAAGCAATTATTCTTCGTGTTGATGGCAAAAATGAAGTAAAATGAATAATTTCTTTGAGTTCACGATCTTGTGGGCTCCTCGCTTCACCACTTAACCAAGGAGTTAAGCAATTCATAAAAAAGTTATCAAAATAATCCTTTTTATTTATGTTTTTGTCTTTATTATCATGAACTGAATAAGTTTCCAAATTGAATGTTTATAGTGCCATATTTGTAGTATTCTGTTTAGGAGATAAGGATAAAGAAGCCACATACGCAAGCGGTAAGACTGAAATGAGTATCAGTACTTTCGGCCTCACTAAAACTTAAGTATTTATGTTATTTTTTTAAATATGTTTTACCATTTTTATATTTTGATTTATTTCGGCGCTTTATTAGATCGGCGTATCTGGGCCCCCGCCCATCCCTCCAACCTCTTTCTAATTCAGATTCGACTAATAACTCGATTTTCTCGCTACACATTCGATGCGTTCAAATATGAGGCTAAACTAGGACCTTAAAATAGTTCCGTTGGAAGGAGGAGCGTTGGAAAATATTCAGTATCTTTCCTATTGTATGACGCGAACAGCATACAAATCAGCTAATTTTTTTTTTACTACAAACATTCATCCACTTTATGAGGAATTGAAAGAAGTTCTGACGTTCATCTGATTATATGTCAGTCAGAAAATACGTTGAGACTTGACTGTGTTTACAATATGTGGTACAGTGCTTAAACAGGCTGCGTAGCAAATGTAAATAAATATACTTGCAAATACAATGAACAAATGTATAACTGAAGAAAATATGTATATATATATAGGCTAACATAAATATATTCTCCTTTCCTTCCCTTTCCCCTAGGTTTTTTTTTTGGGAAAAAACAACTTACAACAATCATAAAATAAAATATGAATATGGTACAGCATAGTTCATGTATCAATACAGTGGTTAATGCACAATGCAGCTCATATATAATTTGTTATAAATAGAAGTTGTTCCCACTAATTTCTTACATTTAAACAACAAGGGGAAAAACAAGAAACAAGGTGAGGTGCAACATTCATGTAACAGTTTATGTACAATTAGTAAGTTCTAAATCAAATTTCAGAAAATTTCATACATTTCTATAAAAGTGGTGAATAAACTCAAAAATGAAGCGTCCACGAGAAGACCAAGCGTTCTAAACGTTTTCACGTAATCAGTGAAACAATCCAGTTTTGGTCGATTCCAAATCAATCTATATTATTTTTAAAGGAGTTTGTGTTCTGGAACCACGTACCAAGGTAGAGAGTTCCAACGTGAGATGATCCTGTATGAAAAAAAAATCAAATCTTATCTAACTTAAGAAGGTTATGAATCCCGTTCGATTCTATGCACCGATCGAATTTGTATTTTCACTACACAGGCTTCGATTTGAAATATCGAGAAAATCACGTGATACGGTCAAAGTATGAAAGCTAGAATACGTACACTCGATAACGGTGCGTTTATGCAACGAGGCCTTTTCCTTCGCCGAACGCTATTTGCTAGTCAACCGTTATACATTTACGATTAGTTTACAGTTTCTGCTGAATGACTGCGGTAATACATAACAAATTGAGTATGTTGTAAATAACAACACGGAAAAAAAAACTGCAACAGTATTTTTTAAACATTGCTACAACATTGCTGTAATTTCACGCTATTTCCAAAATTTGGTATTCTCGTTCAAGGAACAGCTTCTTGCATTGATCAGACGACGGTAGAATAAATAGCTGCTTGCAGCGAGAATTCAAAGTCCAACATGGCGGCCATTTCGTAGCGAAAACATTCAGTCACATGCTGATGTTCAGAAATCCGTCTGCCGTCGTGTACTGCAGTAAAATTGTTTTCTTATCGTCATAAATCGACGCTATCATGCCGCATGCATCGTACTTCGTGTCGCTACGAGGAGAAGATGTGAGTCCGCGTCGTTGCCCTTGGTTACTACGTATAGACAACTCGAAAGCCGCATGCTCCGGTAAAAGCTAGAAGCAGCAAGCCTACCTAAATTTAAAAGACTTAACGCTCGGTTTCACGTAGCATGCTAGACGCGTCGTCCAAGCGTTGCGCTGACCCATGGCTAGTAAACTAACTGGCCCGATCTACAATGAATTAGAGGGGGTATAAAAAATGGACGCCACGACCGTCCCATTTCTTGAGGTCTGTTCGGGAATTGGTAAATCGTATCGGTGAATTTTTGTACGGTAAGTCGCGACATCTATTGGCATCTAGTGGCAGTTTTCAAAATATAATTTTAATTTTACGTAGATTTGCATCACAGATTTTTATTATGTATTGAGGTGTTTTTAAATCGTATTTAAGCTATCACTCAGCAACAGTTAAGGTATTTCTCTGCGCTTGGGGGGAAAAAAAGCGACACGTTCGTGTATCCAGAAAGTGCTGCAAGGGAAGGAACGTTGGCATTTTTGTACGGACGGTGTGGCCCTCGGTTGACAGAACGAGGCAACATAACGAATCATCGTGTAAGTGGCGTTTTCGGCGGCCATATTGCCAACCCAGTCTCGTAATGCTATTTTTCATCCAAGATCCGGCCAGTACTGTAGATAGCCCTGGCTGAACTGAAAGCACGAAGAACGAAAAACCCCAATCGTAGGATGCGAGTGTATGAGAGATGCACAAAAACGTGATATCTTCTCATTATTGGATTTACTGGTGTTGCAGCGCTAAACGAACATTATTTTATGGTAATGGTCACTATTATTGAAGTCTTCGGACGATTTACTGCTACGTCAAAGGATCGTTTAACACATTTTTAATGAGAATAGAAAACGCCGTAGCTTATCCTACAGTACAATACACACGTACCTTGGTTGTTCCTCTGCTTGAAATTCATGAAATTAAACCTCCGGATGCTTTGTTTTGTCGTCTTGTGAACAAAGAGGTACGTAGCATGAAGACATTGTTGTTAAATTTTAATAATTCGATGTCAATGCAGTGTTTTAAGTTTAAAATCCGCGTATCGCGTGTCACACGTACCTTTCCTTTCACAGTTCAGTCCGCATGCTATAGAGCAGTTCATTTTTGGGGTGTAAGTAGCGCGACTGGTGGCAGAATCGGTGGCTAACTGGACGACGCGTCGAATTTCTAACGTTAAACCTTTACATCCAGGTAGCCTTGGAAGCAGCCAGCAGATTTACTATTAACCAAGTAAGGGCGCGTTTACGCACCGACTCGCTTTTGCATTCTCGCAGCTAGAAGCTAGAAATCACCTCAAATTCCAACATGGCGGCGGTTTTATGTCTGCCGCCTCGCAACGAAAACAGCAAATAACGTGAGTTCAGAAGCGTTTGGGAAAATTGTTTCGTCATGAGGAATTTTTATATTATTGGCACGGATTATAAGACTGCAAGTATTTACTCTAACTATGTCGGATTTAGCTAATCCATTCAGCGTTGTTATGGCAATGTCACCTTTGCCATCGCGATTGAGTTCTAGCAGCGAGCATGCAAAGGCGAGTCACAGCGTAAACGCGTCCTAAGAGCTAGTGAGCGAGAACAATGTCTCTGCGTAAACCTGCCCTTAGAGTCCTTCACTCTTTGTTGGTCAAGTGCATACGGTTTTTGTACTCGGTTTGCGGTACTGCACAGGGAAGCCGCTTGCCCCCTCGTCCTCTGCCTGGACCGACTTTATTTTTCATTTTCGTCTTTATTGCATCTTGTTTGCCTTTCAAATCATCACTTGACCTGACAAACATAAACAAGAAGCTGACTTGAAAACTCGAATAAGTACAAACAACGGTTACATTAGAA
>JAHWFP010151938.1:3995-14058 GCA_023313725.1 Lithobius niger | reverse complement strand
CCCCCCCCCCACACACACACACACACGCACACATGCTATAAACATAAATCAACTAATTAATTTAGGATGCAAACATTCAAAACTAAAAATGGTACTCCCATTTACATTTTCTCCGGTTCACCATCCCCTTTCGTGGGCGGCGGAGGGGGGGGGGGGGGGGGGTTAATGAAGAAAAATTGGTGGTGTCATTCTCATCTTCCCCTCCCCCCTCCCTCCACCCACAGCTATAAACATTACTCTGGTAAATTGGAAAATGTAACTCATCAACTTTTTTACAACTGCATTTAAAAAAAAAAAAAAAAGATTTCCCCTTTAAAACTTAGTCTAGGCTTTTTTAAAGATTATTCATTAATATAATTCGGTGTTGATGTTATTGCTTTTGTAAACATATTTTTGTGTTAAAACACGTTAAGTACACACAAGTGCCTTCTGTTCTTCGTAGTGGACTTGGCAATTTTTTTAATGAATAAAAAAAAGAGGTTAGATTCAATGCCCGTTGCTATCAATAATTACGCCAAAGCTTTCTTGTTCGGTGAGCGTTTAGGCGCCATCTTTGTACCACCACGTGATTCACAATATCCTATCAGGTTGCAGCGTTGCGGCGGCATGCTGCCGATAAATAGACTGATTTCTATTTCCACGCGTCACGCTCCAACACGGCAAAAATATCGCGTGCTTCGTGGTGTTCCTACACGGGGCGCTTTCGTGCCGCCGCAAGCTGCTCTGAAACGCGCGCTTCTCACGCGCTTCAAAATGGGCGGAGCTTATTTTGCTGCCGGTGCAACTACACGGCGCGCTATGAAAAAGCGCCGAAATGCGAGCGCCACGCGTCATCCGTCATGCGGCACGCGCTAAAAGCGCCCCGTGTAGATGCACCTTAATTCATGACCGGCCCCGTGCGTAGCACGGGCTTCCTCTAGTTTGACAATAAGAGTCCATAAGATCTCAAATTAAAGGACAAAAGCGACCAAATGAGGTAAACATTTACCTAACATCCCTGAGTCAAGGGTGAAAAAAATTAAAATGGAGCATGTCGATTTCATATTATATTTAAAAGTTTTTCTCCAATAATACCTCAAATTGTTTTGAACAAAACTGAGTGAAAGGTTTCACCATTTTATAATAATAATAATAAATGTTCCGCCCCAGAATAGGGGCAAGGAAGACGGAAGGGTCTCGGAAGAAACCACTAACACCGGTCCTGTAGAAACAAAAGATGGCAGCATCACAAATACGGGCGCTTAAGAAAGGTGGACAAGTCAACACGGTTAAGCAGAGCCCTAAAAACACCCACCGAAGTTGCGGAGACAACTGCCTCTGGGAGGGCGTTCCATGGTGCAACCACCCTGTTGGCAAAAAAGTACTTACGACAATCCAGGTTACACCTAGAGCTACACAATTTGAAAGAGTGGCCCCGGGTAAAGAGTGGCCCCCATATTTTTTCATTTTTGAAAAACTGGAACATGTTGTTGCTTTAAAATGTGCAAGTTTTTTGCAGTAATACCCTCTAGGTCGTTTAGGATAAAACTGACCAAAGATTTCACTATTTTTCAGCTCTTGACAGTCGTTTTGAAAAATATTTCTCCCCTACTGCCATGCTTGCACACAGCAGTTCATTGGCATTCATTATACATAGCCTAGACGTCCAAAATATATCCTTAACCCAACCCCCAATCGTCAATGGCTAGCTACGG
The DNA here is from genome assembly GCA_023313725.1 of Lithobius niger. Taxonomy (NCBI): domain Eukaryota; kingdom Metazoa; phylum Arthropoda; class Chilopoda; order Lithobiomorpha; family Lithobiidae; genus Lithobius; species Lithobius niger. Next base: position 12,364 of record JAHWFP010151938.1, on the reverse strand, counting down.
GTCTGTTTATGTAATTTTAAACTGAAATCTGATAAATTTTGGAAGAAAATATTTTCTAAAAACTGATTCAGTCACAATTAAGTTTTTACGAAAAGTGCTATCCTGAAAACCGAATAAGAAAAATCACCGAAATTTGCTTGAAAACAATTTGATACACGAATCTCGACGTATCTTGGAGAAGCCAAACGCGTTGATACTGTTTACAGGTGATATGACGTCACTTGAAGGGTATCAACCAATCCGAGTACTGTACTAGCTAGACCTCAACATGGAAATCGCCAAGATTACCCAGTACTACTTTAGGCCAAAGGTCGGGGTCTAGCTAGTACTGTACTAGTAAGTCCCCAACTTGGACTAGCATTGAAGTCACCAGTAAATTTGGTCCGAAGCTTAGTCCTGAGGTCGAGGTTTAGCTAGGCCGGGGCTTACATTACGCCCGATCGTGTTTAGACCTCAACTGGAAATCCCCACCGTACGACAGAATTTTACACCTAGACCCTGACTGTGAAAGCTTGTCCGTGTTCCTTGTAGGTTTTGACTTTTAGACCCTTAGGGTGCGTTTACGCAGCGACTCGCCTTTGCATTCTCGCAGCTAGAACTCAATCGCGACAGCAAAGGTGGCATTGCCATGGTAACAACGCTATATGGATTGGCTAAATCCGACATCGTTTGAGTAAATACTTGCAGTCTTATAATCCGTGCTAATAATATAAAGAATTCCTCATGACGAAACAATTTTCCCAAACGCTTCTGAACTCACGTTATTTGCTGTTTTCGTTGCGAGGAGGCAGACATAAAACCGCCGCCATGTTGGAATTTGAGGTGATTTCTAGCTTCTAGCTGCGAGAATGCAAAAGCGAGTGGTTGCGTAAACGTGCCCTTACTCTTAACATTTAACATTCCGTTTTTTGTTTATTAATACTAAACAAACTCGGATGCAGCAAGGTGCACCTACCAGTGGGAAAACTTCGCGATAATAAATTACGTTCGAAACTGCAATATCCTCTACGCTTGCCAAGACAGGAGCACCTTGCAAGAACTCAGTATGATGACGAGTTTTGCCGTGAGGCGGATCTGGCTTCTTTTCAAGGCATCTCTCTACCCAGTAGCTCTTACCGTTTCTGTAATGAAATACGTTAGAAATAATGGTATATTTTAATTAAGAAAGCAAAAGAATGCAACAGAAGTTCCTTTTTATTATTCCTATGGAAACCTGTTTTATTTTCCTGAAACTGAGCAGCTTAAGTATGTTCGTTGTTCCCGACGTTAAAAAAAAATTTAGCGTTAACCATCTGAAAGCCGTAAGAGGAGAATGTAAAAGGCCTGTTTCAACTGATGACCCTGAATATAGGAGATGGGGGGGGGGGGGGGGCGGTTAACAACCTGGCCCATTGGCTTTATAGTCTACGTTGGGCAAGGAAGGCAACTACCAAATTTACAGCCGTAGTTATAACGTATAGTAATTTTTATAAATGTGAAGAACGATGGCTAACATCATCAAAAGGCATGCCGTCCTACGTCAGATCAGGTATTTCAATGTCTTAAAGAGTTTGAGCTTCCGGAATCTGCTTGGACCGTTTACAACACTCGTTCAACTCGTCCCACCCCCCTCACCTCCCAGGCTGTAGCCATAAAGTGGACTCTAGTTTTGTTTTTTTAACTGCAAAAAAATTAATAAATAGCCACGAACAGGACAAAGGAGAGGGGAGATAAAGACCCCTGAATAGTAGGAAGGAAGAGGTTGTAGGAGAAGGGGGGGGGACCATCCCCCCCCCTCCCTCCCTCGCTGTCGAAACTCCAAAATTTTTCATAATGCTAGATAAGTTCCTCCAGAATATGTGAAAAAGAAGAAGCGGACCCTACTCGGGAGCTAACAACACCCATGGCTTTGTTCGGTCTCCTACGATTTTTTTTTGGGCTGTGGCTACGGTGCCATACATCGAGTGACTCAAGAAAAAAAAGTTGGGTGACATTTTGCTCAAAAGGTGGGGACCATCCCTCAAACCAGTCCTCAACTGATGTAAACAATCTTTGCGCACAATTTAAAACGAAACCATATTTCACAAAGCAGTTAACATCCGCAACCACCATTTCCGCCCATCCCCCCCACCCTACAGAAAAAAAATACACGCAACTATACTTTGTTCCACATTATGTTTTCAGAAAACTTACTGTATGACGCCACGTTTTCTTCCACTACGAGTGCAAAAAATCCGTAAACATCCCATTCGTAAAGTCTAACAGTAACTTTGTTGAGTGTACAAATGTGATATCCACATGTTTTTGCACTTTTAGTGCAAGGAAACGAGTCGTCATCCAGTCAGTTTTCTGAAAACATAATGTGGAACAAACTATAGTAGGATAACATTTAGCAAAAGCAGCGATGTTTTTTACAACATTGAGCAACATTTGTTTCGTGTAGAAATTATTAACTTACGCCATCCTTTAAAAGTTTTTAAACATTTATTTACAACTTACTGTCTTGGCAAGAGTTAGACGTAGTTGCAGTTTTGAGCGGAATTCGATTAGGCCTATCACGACGTTTTGCAGCAGGTTGATGCACCGTGCTGAATCTGAACTGTGGAACTATGAATTTGGTCTTTAATCGTTGCCAACGCCTCTAGTTCAGTTGACGCTGCTTAAACACACATGATTAGATGGTGTATGAGGGCATAATAAAGCGTGCACCTTGCAGGCATTCAATCAAAGCCAGTGACGCACAGTCTCCAATTAAGCCCAGACTTAAATACTCGATCATAAAATAAGTGGGGTGTAATAGGGCGATATAGGACTTTTTGCCTGGAAGTTTGTCGGTTTTATTCTGAAAAAACCTGTATACCAAGGCTACGGTTGAGGGCTTAGCCCCTCCCCCGACTTCTTTCTGTCCGAGACTTACCTTTGTTTTGTACTCGTTTCGCAAGCGCTTCTTTCAGTGTACTTATTTTCCCCACCGGCCTTTTTTCCACAGACAGATGTTTATACGACTGTCATTATAAAGGGTGGGGCAGAAAGGACGGAACACCCTTGGCAATCAAAGATTGTTAATGTTAGGTTAATGAGACTTTGCATGGTATGTAGGCGAAAGGGGAGCAAAACCAAGAATCGATCAATGACCTTGACGCATATTTTTCAAGGTCATCGTGATGCTAACATTTTAACTATGCTTCGTAGAACTCCAGTTTAAATTAGAAACATGTAGACATTGGCAAGGCATGGCCGTTGCAAAAAACAGAACGAAATTCGGTACGCTAGTTTAGGAGTTACGAAAATTGCAAGCATCATTTTGTTGTGCTGACCGAGTGGCTTTCCTGCCAAACAATGAGTGTAAAATTAAGTCCAGTGGTCCTCAAAGTACATGAAGCATGCTTGGAAACAAACAGCAACTGACACACTGATGACTCGACACTAGCTCAACACAACCTGCTTCATTACACGTATAAACAGAATGGTGCTGCAAACTACAGCATCTTATGCAAGTTGGCATAGTTTAGTCACCGTGGTCGTCTAGAAATGAAACCAATGTTGTTCCTCCCTCAGGTTAACATTTCTGATTTTGTTTCAGAGCTGATCACGGTTAACGAATTATGCCAATTTGCGTATGCTGCCAACACCATTACCTACCAATACAATGCATGGTGTTACGAAAGAGCCTGACAGAACTGTTTGGCAGGATAGCCACTAGGCCAGCACAACAGAACGATTCTTGTAATGCCCGTAACTCCTAAACTAACGTACCGAATTTCGTTCTGTTTTTTGCATTGGCCATGCTTTGACACTGTCTACAAGTTTCTAATTTACACTGGGGTTCTACGAAGCATAGTTAAAAAGTCAGCATCACGATGACCTTGAAAATATGCGTCAAGGTCAGTGATCGATTCATGGTTAGTTGGCTCCCCGTTCGCCTACATACCATGCAAAGTTTCATTATCTTAACATTAACCATCTTTGATTGCCAAGGGTGTTCCGTCCTTTCTGCCCCACTCTGTATTGTGACCGAAACTGCAGTAATGCACAGAGAAAAACAGTAATAATTGTACTTTACCAAAACTAAACACGTATCAACAAATGTAAAAATATGTAAATCCACTTCGGATTAGAAAGAAAAAAGGAGTGAGGAGGGATATTCCGCAAATCAAAGGGTAGGGGGTAGCCAGTCAGATAACCCCTACCATGCCCCTACCTACTTGGAGTTAGCTTTCTAAAACTTCATAATCTTATAACTAAGGGAGAAAATGGGTCGAAAAGCAAATCGATCCACATCATACCCATAGAAATCAAGAATAAAGTCGATATCTGGTATAAAATTGAAAGGTTATTGGATTTGTCAGAGGATTTGCTTTTCATATAACGGGAATGTGTTTTTAAACTGTAATGCAATGTAAAGGATATAACCAGTAGCATGCACAGTCCACTGAAAGGGCAGGGGCAACTTTTGCAAAAGGACACGCTGAGGTTTTCTTTTCTGGTGACCTTTTTTTTTTTTTTGGTCGTCAGTCTTTTTTTTAACCCTTTTTTCAGCTTGTCTCTCTTTTTTACTCTTTTATATCCTTTTCTGCCTCTTTCCTGGCCTTCTTTTTGCCCTTTTTAGGCCGCTAGGCCCTTTCTCTGGCTGCAGCACCAGTGTTTATCGGTTCAGAAAACCAAAACAGGGAGTAGTTTTTTTCCAAAACGGGTAAAAAGGGCATTTTTCCAAACAGGGCAGGGACAATGCCCTCCCCCTCTCCCCTCCTGTGCACATCTCTGGATAAATTGCCATAAAAAGAATATACGGTGGCTAGAGTGGATGATCGAAGCGTAGCGTGGGCACAGCGGACGCTTCCCTCCCTCTGGCACCCCTAGCACCCAGGCGGGATCGGTAGGGGGGGGGGGGCGCTTCGTGCGAGAACAATAAACGTCCTAAACTCTCCCCAAGCAGAACTGCCGGAAACTCACTTCCGGAATGCACGAAGAATAAACCTCTGGCAGTATGCAGTCAGAACTGTGGAGGGCCATGCTGCGCGCAGATTTCCTGTTGTATTTTGTTTTAGTTTCGTATCACTGTATCGAAATACAGGTTTACCTTACTAATAAAATAGTAAGCTAAAAATAAAGCTATTACGTGGATTACTTTGTTCCTTTGGATTTTTTCCTTTGGATTTTATATCTTCTGGATTTTCTTTATTTAGTTTTATTTTCCTGGATTTCCTTTGCCGTTTAGCCACGTAACGGACTGGTTCACAGCCCTCGGCACAAAACAGTGGTCGCGCCAGACAGAACAAAACATGCATCCAGAGAAAACATGCTCCATTTTTGTGATTGAGCCTGGATTATCGGATGGATGTTCGCTCATCTCGACCTGATGGTTTTCGGTCTGATGCGAGGTCAGCGAATCTTCATTTTTGTGTGGGTTTGGATTTTCTTTGTACTTTGTTAGGGCGTGGGGAGGAGGGGAGGAGGGGGTTGAGTTTTTCTGTGTGTGTTTTTGTATTGTTTTGTTTTATCTCGCAACCCAAAACAACAAATCCTGAACAAAACCTAAAAATAAATTTTAGGTGGATAATAAGGTTTCTGGCATGCCCACTTCAATAGGTCTACTGACACTCTAGTATTGACAATAAGCTGTATTGAGTTTTTAGGTACTGATACGTTCCTTGCTATACGAAGGGTTTGCGGTTTGCAGGGCTGGTGGGGAGGATTGGGGGGGGGGGGGGCTGCTTTTTTATGAATGCGGGGAAGGGCAAATGGGGGCCTCGGATCGGAGAGCAGGGCATGGAAACTTTGTGGAAAAATACGGTGTCTTCCCATTTCACCGAAAGTTCAGCCCTGATTAAAATTCGGCAAAAAGGAAATTCCCGTTTCGCCGAATCCCACTTCGCAGAATCAAAATATTGTATAAAAATTTAGTATTGTAGAAGTTAAAGAAGCATTCCTAACTGGAAGGAATTTTTAATTATCTGTGGGTTCTGATGTTATGTTTAGCCGCAGCAAGCGCAGCAGCGCGAGCGAGGCACGTAATTTGAAATTAAATATTCGCCAAAACAGGTTTCGGCGAAACGAGAATTCACCAATCATACATTTGATTCCTCTCCCCATTCGAAAATAATGATTGGCCCCTGAAACCAGGTAGAACGAACTACAGAGCAAAATATCACAGAAAAAATGACAACGGAAATAAAAAACGAAGGAAAAAAGGACAAACAAAACCATATCGTCTAAAAAGGATCGCGAAAGCCACTCACACAAAAAGAGCTGCGGTATTGATATATGGGACTAATAATTTCCCCCTTTTTTTCTTTTTTTTTTTGTAGAACATCTTGCCTCATACTTACTTTTTGGTTCTCATCCGATTACACTAGACTACCTAAGTTATAAACATATTCCAAAGTATATTTTTTTTTAGCAATTTATAATTTGTTGATGTATATTAGTTTGGGTGACGTATTGCAGCAATGGAGAGCAATCTAAGTCAATATTCGGAAGCACAACAACGTGTAACTGCAATACTAAGGACAGTTTTACGTCGATCGCGTGTGAAACGTCATATGGCTCAGATTTCCGAATGCACGGATCTGACGAGCGTTGGAACTGATATTTGCCTCTTCTTTGTAAACATGCCTCTTCACGTTTAACAGGTGCGACTATTTGATGTCCGGTCAACATGGTGTCGCTCGGTTCTGATTGGCGTTTTAAACGGAGTCCTAGTTTCAGTTTCGGATTCTGGGCCTGTACGTAAGACACAGGTATTTGTGAAACAAAGAAGTGGTATTAATTTGATCTTTGTTTCACAAATGCTTGCGTCATACTATTTCTGATTACACTAATTCTCGATGTATATAATAGTCCGCGCGAAGCGCGCCCCTGTGGACTGTGATTCCGGCCAACCAATCAGAAACAAGCTACGTGATGTTGACCGGGCATCAAATAGTCGCACGTCATTTAACAACCGTTCTGCGTTCGAATGCGATTAGAGTAGGTGCGATTTTTTCAAGCAACACCTGTTTATTATGGTATTTTGGTGTTTCATTTGAAATCAGTCACACCTTTTTTAATGAGAAAAAGGATTTAATTTCTACATATCGGATGAAAATCACGTTTACAGTTTTTATTTATCTTTCAATCAACCAACCTTAAAATATTGCTCTAAAGTACAAAAATATATTTTATATATAAATTTACCTCCTCGACAAGTCGATTCTCTTTCGTTAGAAACAAGATTGACACTATTCCGTTGGAAAATAACTGAGAAAAAGTAGAACTAAGATCGTAACTGAAATACGTAGTATTGTACTCCCTCTTAATGCTTAATATTGGGATTGACTTTGCTCCATACTTATTATTTCCCATTAACAATATAATATATCTAACTCTATGCCCATTAACACCGGAAGTGATGACGCAACACGAAACGGCGGGTTGGCTGTTTAATCTGTGGGCTGGGCTGTACGTAATGGCGCCGTTTACGACTGGGAATCTGCGACGACAACATTGTGTTGGATCTGCAAGATTCAATCATTTCAACAGTCAAGGATGGTATGACACGACACGTGTGGATATAACTTGGTAAGTAGTGTTTTTCATTACGGTAGGCTACGTTGTATTCCATTGCACGCACGAGGCTTTTTAAATTGCGGCACAGGGTGGGCGTGTCCGTAGCCGCTGTGACTGAAAGGCTGACAAAACTTTCGCGTTTAATGCTTAACCCTTTAACGCCTGTGCCTTTGCATAAACTTATTTTTTAAGGTACTATTAATTTTCTCAGTCTATTGGGTGTGTATTTCAAGATCAAAAAAAAAAAAAAGAGAAAAACATTATTGGCAATATGCTTCCAGGAACTCGAAAGCGACATACTTGGCTTGCGACGTATACTACAAATAAGGGGTATGATCTATGATTTGAGACTTCTAAACAATGTTGGATCTTTAGAATTAACTGGACCCTACCAAGGCACATAGGAACGTATGGGTGTTGGTCTTCCTTTCTCAACACAGTCACAAACTAGGTGTTTTGGTGCGTGTTCATGCTTTGCAATGGGATTAGTGTAGGCTTTAATGCTCAACGAGCTTTCCTGTAGACCTCAAAGGAACAAATGTTCCTTACGTCTTTTACGTGTTGTTTTATGGACATAAAAAAATGTGAAATGCTAACTAGTGGCCATAACTGCATTCTGTGGACCTTTATTGAGCAAAACCATGGCTTATGGGAAGAATAGGTGTCTCCTCACCGATCAATTTCATGTTGCGCTAGAATTACGTAAAATGATCAGCTGAACAACATTTGGTTATGGGAAGAATAGGTGTCTCCTCACCGATCAATTTCATGATGCGCTAGAATTACGTAAAATGATCAGCTGAACAACATTTTCCCATACCATTTTTGGGGCAAAGGCTTAG
>JAHWFP010151937.1:0-15837 GCA_023313725.1 Lithobius niger | reverse complement strand
GACGCCAGGCTGTAACGGCCGATATCTTGAACAAGAAAATCATACACCGGAAATATAGGATATAAAACGATTTATGTCTACTGGTATTTATTTTCTCTCGAATGAGAATTAGGCACATTGGAAGCAGAGATGGAACTGGCCCATGGGTCAAGTGGGTCATGGGTCAAGACCGTTCACCAACCAACCCATGGTAATTGTTAAGCACGTTATTTGACACTTCAATAGTCTTATTAGTACTTTTCAGAAATTGTTCTTACTCTGTCAAAAATGGTTTACCCAGAAGGCTAAAACCCTTAGTAAATACGTCTTTAAGAAATTGGACTGTTTGGAATAACATTGCATGCTCTTTTGTATTTTTTTTTCATAGCGTGGGATGGGTCATGGTGGGTCACACTTTGTTCTTTATCGGGTGGGTCAAGTGGGTCGTGGGTCTGGACTCGACTGGGCCAGATGGGTCATGGGTCGGAAAAAGTGACCCACTTCCATCTCTGATTGGAAGGCTCCGAGTAAAAAATAATACTGCAGTACAAAAGCTGGAGTTTTGTTGTTTTTCTATTTTTTTAATGTCATTGCTCTAACTATTTTGTTTTGAAGTTTGATGACCGAATCAACAGCATTCAAGAAATGGCCAACCAACAAACTACTAAATACCCGCGCAATACAGATTGGCTCAAAGCTTAGTACTGTGTTTTCAGCATTTTGACAGAAAAAAGTTTTCTTGCATAATAAGACAGCCCATCATTAAAAACCTTTTAAAACTCAAAAAAAGTTGCCAACAGCATTTTTACATGATTTTCCGGACATTCATTGCAGAGTATGTTAAAATACCATTGCAGATCTTTTTCTCACCTTTTCTTCTTTTTCCACCGATCAGTTGGCTAGTTAAGTTACAGAACTGACTAAAGTGTATAGAGCAGCGACAAGTGACGTCATATTGTCTACGAGATAGCGTCTGGAGGGCATAACTACAAGGGGCACTAGATTAAAATGTAAGGGAAAACAACGGCACTTCTAGTCAAGACAGTGCTTTGAGAGCGGATTTCTTAGGCTTAAAAAAACGTTGTTTTCTCCAACAACAAAAATCGCGCGTCACAGGCTTAAGAAATCCAGTCTAATAGCATTGGCTTCAGTAAAACGACCTTCTTTTTTTCCCCCAGTGCCCCTTGCAGCTAACCCTGTTACTGGCTCCACTATAGGGTTATATACAATAATACTACGTTATGTCACTTATGATATAAAGGCGATTTGTATTTACGCAGTATCAGATTGGTTTTGTCAGGTTCGTTACTTTTTGCAAGTGAAAACTGTAAAATATAACTTTATTGACATTCAGCTTAAAAGATGTTCTGTAAACCATTCGCGGATTAACATGAAGCCCTGTTCAACAATAGTAGCTGCATTGTTGCAAACGTTAAAATAGAGCAGCATCGTCAGAAAATGAAGTCATTGTTCGAGGAGGTATTCAAGTTATAAATGTCACTAATGTAAATTACGAAAAGTAAAGGTCCCAAGACGGAGTCTAGAGGTATTCCCGTGCTGACGTAAGCACTATCACTGAAGTGACTATCAATTTTAGTAACTTGGGTTCTATTTGACAGATTGTTCCTCAGCCATTAATTTAAAAGCCCCTAATTCCATAAAGATGGAGATTTTTTAACAAACTGTCGTGGTTGCCACTGTCAAATGCAATCATTACGTCAAGAAAAATCCCAAAGACAACATTGTTAATGCCCAACTGCAGATTAAAATGTTGGTCATTTGTGTTCAAGTTGGCACATCTTCGTTGCTTCTATTTTTGTGAAAACCATATTGGATGTGATGAATAAATATTCTATAATGACTATTCCATGACTTATTGGGGCAATGACTTGTCATGCTTCATTACGATTTGTCATGAATGGTAGTCATGATTTATCATGATCTGCTATCACGATTTGTCGTGGTGTTCACGATGGTGCTTACTCATGATGATAAATCATGATAGTGGATCATGAAAAGTCATGATAGCAGATCATGATAAATCATATAAAATCATGACTAGCCATTGCCCCAATTAGTCATGGAATAGTCATAATTTTTTTTTCATTACATATCATGACAATTTTTCATAAGGGGAGCTTTCCTGCCGGAACCCTTCTTATAGCCAGGACTGTCCGATTTTCCTTCAATGCTCGAAACATTAACAGCATTATTTTCTTTGGCTCCATTCTCGTCAAATTCTAAAAGGTCCAGTACCCAGTATCCGGTGCAGCAGCCAGAGCTTACACCTTGGCTACTGGAGTAGGGGATTAGGATCTCTCGCAGCCTACGAGCAGGTGTGAGCAGATTTTGCGATGAGGGCACAGCTGTCGTAACAGCTCTATTACCACAGGATCCAGCATAAGGTCGAATTTTACCTGTAAGAAAAATTGTTACCAGAATTAGTAGGAAGATTCAAGAGGTTGCACCAGGAGAATTTTATCGAAATTGAAGATGATGAAGAGGATTAGCAGTGTAACCTAGATTTCCAGGATCCACATTACATTTCAATTGACCTCTATGACCATCCATTAAATGCTACTTTTCGAAGATGTTCGCTAGAGAACAGAAATTTACCATCAATAACTATCGTATCTGAACAAGCCAATAACAATAGGTCACGAACCATTGAGATTAAAGGTAGTTACCCTCCATTTGAAAGAACACCAGTTAACGAAATGTTAAGTGCTGCAGTAGGTTCAGCACCTGAAGCCCCTGGAGTTGTACCAGAACCAATTCAGAAGAAAACCTGTTTAAAAGATTTCATTGGTTACAGCAGAAAACGAACCTCCAGAAGTCGACACGAAAAGGAGCACAATAGAAGAATTAACAGATTTGGAGGACTTTAATTTGGGTTTGACGAGTGAAGAATTGAAGAAGTTAATGCGATTTGTACCGGCATAGGAGCATGGAAGAGGTGCATCGTAGTTCAAATCCTACCTTTGATTCCCGAAGGGAACATGTATCCTCTCCAATGCATCACCCAAATCCACTAGATAAAACCTCAATGCCACTTCCACCTGAAAATAATACAAAGATTGGTTCAATCCATTTAACCTCTTGACTTGCAAGCGTGCTTTAAAGCGCGCTTATTTAATCTTATATTCATCTTATTTTTGTCTTATATGCGCTTCCAAATCCATAACTCGCTCAAATTTTGACCGATTTTGAAGTGTGAATACACCATTTGAACCGATTTTTCGAGAGCTATCCATTGGTGCTACTGAAAAGTCTGTAGCTCAAATAGTTTTTGAATTATTTAGGAAAAGCCAAAATATAACTAAGAATAGATCTTAAAAGTTTGTTATGGAATCCACAGTTGGGAAAAAAAACGTATATCAAGAAAAATATAATTCTGAATTAGCACTGGCTGTGCTAGGGTAGCAACTATATTTGTAACATAAGCATTGTCAGAATCTTGGGTGAAAGTCATCCGCCTTAGAATCGTGTCCGTTTATATTGAATTTGTGAGCCCATAACCATAATTCACCTTATATTCCAGCCACATTACCATGTTGTATCCCTGCACCAATGCAAACAACAGTACTATCTACAGGAATCAAGTATCCAACTGATTTCAAGTTTGAATTCTGTTGCTGTACTAATTCATCACTGTGCTGCATGACTACCACTAGCGAAATAATGCTGCAAGTCAAAGGGTTAAGCAGGCATAGTGGTCAGCATCAGGAATAGAAGTTAAGTGTGAAAACTGGTCAGCTTCTAATTCAACTTCTGGAAGATGCCACGAAAGAGTAAGAAATATAAGTGGTCAGAATTAAGATGTAAGGGTATTTAATTTGACTGATCCCTTTATTGTTCCTAGTCTAAGGTCTAAGGCGATTACCTTCCAAAACAGGGGTAGTTTCAGTTGACCCAAAAGGGATTATTGTTGCCCTATCAAAAAATAGTAATGTTAGTGTTAATCCCAGGGAAGGTTATCCTTCAGAATTGACTAGATATTTTCCTAATCATGAGTTTAATAAAACAGGACGGAAAGCTGATGGCTCAACAGTAGTTAAATAAATACAGATCCAAACCTATTTATGTTGCCGTTTGGACTTATATGTTAGACTTCCAGAGCAGGGGATATATATAAGTGCGAACAGACTGGCCGTGTCAGTATGGCTCAGCGGTAGGACCTCGGCCTTTGGTTTCAAAGGTCGTGGGTTCGATTCCCCGCTCTGGCAGTCTGACATATAAGTCCAAAACGCAACGTAAATAGGTGTGCATCTGTATTTATTTATGAGTTTAATAGTAAAAAGGGGGGGGGGGAGGACAGTTAAATTAATAAACCAAACCCACTAGCAGAACATCAACCAATCATCAGTTGTCTAGTTGTTACCTCCTCCATCAGTTGCCGCTTCAATCACCGAGGGTTCTAAACTAAATCTTTCATTAAAAATGCGTTCCAGCTCTAAAAAAAACAAACTAGCTTCAATTTCATTCAAGCAGTATAAAAAACGTTGCAGTGAGTCAGTTAGGGAAGATGTGAAAAATATGAAAGTTTAGATGGAGAGGTTAGCAGAGGCCAATTTAAGTTTGCATTATGCGGCCAAAAAAATGAAAGCACAATTAAACCAACAGCAAATGTAGTGCACTTCTATACCCAATAATCCATCAAGCTGCAACTGAAAAAAACGTGCCATTTATTTTACTCACCCAACCTACTGGTAATTTGAATTTTCAATTGAACTCAGGTCTAGACATTAAAATTAAAACACTAAAAATGCCACGTAGCGGAACGGCAATGTTGGAAAAAACTGCACTTAATGAAACAAGCACGAAAGTTTGCATGCACGTAGGTATTGAGGCATCAATGAAATCTAGATGTGGAACCACTTTAACTTCGACCTAGGAAACCAATATGGCCGCCATTTTCAATATGGCCGCCAGCTAACATACAAGTTTTGATACTTTCAACTCTACTGACTTACCCATAGAAATTTTGTCAATATTAGTAGCTAGGGTAGGAAATTTCCTTTCCGACAAGTCTAAGAACGTCTCTGTACGACATTTTTCTTCAAAATTATCACCATTTAAACTTTAAATTTGACCCCATTTTTGACCCACCTTGCAGATTATTCGCTCTACGCACTTCAGTGCTTTCACTGAACCATTACAAGTTCTGCAAATCTTCTTTTGGAATAAAATGTTTTTTAGTGAGAGCCAGAACTAAGTACTATATAATTCTTATAATAACTCGTGTTTCTGTGGTCACTGGAACCAACGAAGAGAGTGCGTTACTAACCTACAATTACGCTACTTTTCAGGTCTCTATAAACTATAGTACTGCACTTCTTTGTACTATTAATTTGTTTATAACATTTGTTACAGACATTTATAACTTTATCCAGACGACACGCAAGAGTCTACAGTAGTTGCAAAACCGTGTACAAAGTACTACCGAAATCAACCCAATGATGACACCAAAGAAATATCCCCAAGGCTCTCCCCTTAACTCCTGTACCCCCTTCCTGAGGCCTCGCCAATAAATTCTTGCAGACAGAGCTAAAATAATGAAATTTGGTACACATTCTTAGCAGTACAAATTGAACCTTCCGTGGATCCCCATGGAATAACGCCAAAGCCTCCCCAGCGTCTCCCCCCCCCCTCCACGTGCACCCTCATGAAGCAGCGATGACCAACAAATCCTTGCTGAACGTACTAAGGATGCACTGTAGCAGAAATTGAACAACATACGAGTAGTAGGATAGTACTATTTCTGAGATGACAGGGAGGACAGATACCAAGATGTCAGCCCCCATGAAAACCAGAAATGCCGCCATTTTCCAAGCCGGTTGTTGTCATGGTGACCGGAGGTGGAATAGGAAGAGGAAACACCGCCATTTTTGTTAATATGGCTGCCCCTATTCAGCATTCCTAGGATCGGGATACTATTTAGCACCCCTTAGGATCGGGTACACTATTTGGCTCCCCCAGGATCGGATATACTATTTAGCTTTCCCGGAACCGGAAGTGCCTCCATATTGATTGACGCCACTTCCTGTCGGTCATATTGGGGTGACCCATATTGAAGGTCTCCATTTTTCGGCGTCCCAGATTGAGGTCGGCTATTTTGGAGTTTCAGTTTCAATTCCCAAAATTATTTAAAATGCCCGTAACTCGGTAATTGTTGGTCCTAGAGCAAAACCGAATTTGGCCACCCTTTCAAAAATCCCACCGGGGGTCCTACCTAACTGGTTGCCCATCCAAAATAGTGACACTCAAATTTTGGGAGATGGCCCACCCCAATAACTCGGGAACCGTAGGTCCTAGAGCGAAACCGTTCGGGATTTGGCTCCCGCCGGCCGTCCCCTACGCGTTGAGTTTCCAAAAACACGGGTATGACCATTTTTGGAAGTTGGCCCACCCCAAAATTTCAACTCGACTATCCATAACTTCTGAACCGCTAGTCCGAGAGCGAAACGGTTTGAAATTTGAATTCCCGTTATGTAACCCTACACATTAACAACTCTAGGAGGTGACTGCACCAAGTTCAATTTTTTTAATTTTTTTTTTAATTCTTTGAAAAAAAAAGTCGGGGTAAATAGGCCTACATACTCTGAGGTTTAGCAGCAGAAGTCATGGAGCTTCGTGCCTACGTATTATAAAACATCGAGAGTAAATAGGTTTGCAGCACGTTCGTTCAAAGCTGCATGAAACGAACAATTAACGCGCGTACATCGTAATGGAAACATCAAACATGAATAAAAGCTCAGTTATATTTTTAGCGTATGTATTTTCGATGTTTGTATAATGTTCCTGGAGGTTCCTTTAAAGCCACGTGAAACGAACAAGTAACATGCAATTAACACACAATTAACGCACAATTAACGCGATAGAAACGATGACACGTTTCACGTATCGCAGTTTCCATCACGTTAATTGTGCGTTAATTGTTCGTTAATTGTTCGTTTCACATGGCTTTAAAGGAACCTCGAGGAACATTATACAAACATGGAAAATACATACGCAAAACATATAACTGAGCTTTTATTCATGTTTGATGTTTCCATTATGATTTACATGCCTTAATTGTTCATTTCATGCAGCTTTCAACGAATCTGCTGCAAACCTAATTACTCTCGATGTTTTATAATACGTAGGCACGAAGCTCCAGTACTTCTGCTGCTAAACATCCGAGTATGTTGGCCTATTTACCCCGACTTTTTTTTTGTATTTAAAAAATATGATAAGAATTTGAAAAAAAAAAAAAAATTGAACTTGGTGGCAGTCACCTCCTAGAGTTGTTAATGTGTAGGGTTACATAAGGGGAAGTCAAATTTCGAACCGTTTCGCTCTCGGACTAGCGGTTCAGAAGTTACAGATAGTCGAGTCGAAACTTCAAAAAAATGGTCATGCCCGTGTTTTTGGAAAGTCAACGCATAGGGGACAGCCGGCGGGAGCCAAATCCCGAACGGTTTCGCTCTGGGACCAACGGTTCCTGAATTATTTGGGTGGGCAACTCCCAAAATTTGAGTGTCACCGTTTTGGATGGCAACCAGTTAGGTCGGTCCCCCGATGTGGTTCTTGAAAGGGTGGCCAAATTTCAATCGGTTTTGCTCTAGGTCCAACGGTTACTCACTTACGGGCATTTTAAATACTTTCGGGAATTGAAACTGAAACTGAAACCTCAAAATGGCCGACCTCAATTTGGGACGCCCCAAAATGGATACCTTCAATATGGGACACCCCAAGATGACCGACAGGAAGTGGCGTCAATCAATATGGAGTCACTTCCGGTTCCGGGAGAGCTAAATAGTATACCCGATCCTAGGGGGTGCCAAATAGTATACCCGATCCTACGAGTGCTGAATAGGGGCGGCCATATTAACAAGAATGTCGGTGTTTCCTCTTCCTATTCCACCTCCGGTTACCATTACAACAACCGGCTTGGAAAATGGCGGCATTTCTGGTTTTCATGGCGGCGGACATCTTGGTATCTGTCCTCCCTGTGATCTCGAAAATAGTACTATCCTACTACTCATATGGAACCCTATGAAACCCTATGGAAACATATGGAACCTTATGGAGACATATAGAAACATAAGGAACTGCCCAGTGCCTCACTGTTCCACCCCGTGAGGCTGATAACAAATAAATACTAGTCCGATTTGTACTGCTAAGAATGACTGCGTACCAGTTCGTTTTAGCACGATCAGCAAGAATTTGTTGGTCAGTAACTCTATAGAAGTGAGTGTGGCGAGGGTACGAGGGTACAGGAAGGAGTCTTAGGGGTTATTTCGAGTAGGTTCCATAGCTAGCTCTATTTGTAAGGTAAGAATGGTTGGTGTAACAAATTTCGTGGCTCTTAGCTCGAAGTGCATGATTAGCCCAAATTCTGGACACCATAGCAAGTGTACTACACCTGGAGATCGAACCAATGATCCAACATTCATGCTGTACAGCTTAAAAAGTAGGTGTGAAGAAGTCCTATGGCCTTTTGAGTGCTATTTTAACGTGACTACATTATTCTTGTTGTTGTTTTTCTTCTTGGAGAAATTTTGCTCTCGCCTGATCGAAACAAAGACCCGAGTTTCAGTATCTATGGCTTAAAATGAGTATTAAAAAGGCTAAGACTCTTATAACCGTTATTTTAAGGTGATTGCAATATTAATTTTGTTGTTATTCTTGCTGGGGCAACAACAAAAATAATAGGATACTAGTATTAAAAAAGCTTAAACCTATAAAATACAGATGTAAGCCTTAAAAAACGTAAAGCTCTAAAGGAACAGATATAAGAAAAAGACATGTAAGCCATGTTCCTTTAGAACTTTTTAAGGCTATTTTAATACTAATTAAAACAGCATTCAAAAGGCCCGAGGCCGTGTTCATGCCTACGTTTTAAACCTTAAAAGTTGAAAATCGGTTCATTGGTTTGATCCACAGATGAGAGCAAAATTTCTCCAACAACAATAAGAATATAATCACATTAAAATGACGTGCAAAAGGCCCTACCTACGTGTTTAGAAACAAAAGTTGAAAACTAATTCATTCGTTTGATCTCCAGGTGAAGGCAAAGAATCCCAACAACAAGCACAGCAACACCAACAAAACAACAACAACAAGAAATAACCATGTGCGTGGAGGCCAAGCGGTTCGATTATTGTCATTAAAATTCTAGATGCAGTGAAATAGTTATGACCTGACCGCAGACTCCGAATTTCGTTGATCTATGTCAATTCTGGGGAAACTATAGCGTTTCAAGTTTGGCGTATAACATGGAAGTTTTCCTGGTTTCGTGCAGTGCTGAATGCAGCCCCGCAGCAATAAGCCGTGTGTTTCTCTTCCATCTAGCAATTTAGCGAAACAAGAGTATGGTTCGCGATTAACGTCAAACTGCGGGTATAGATAAACGAGATTCGGTGAGTGTGTGTTGCGTAATTCTGACGCCGACTTTACACCATACTCGCGTTGCGCTAAATTGCTCGATGGAAAAGAAACGTACGGAAGGTGCTAGCTCTGCTGCGAAAACAAGATGGCTGCTTCCCATCGATAAAAAAATTTCATCATCTACAGCAAGTACGGCCGTGTTTTTATATTTACGGTGGATTTAACTGTAACCACAAAGCTGCAGGTAGGTGAAGTCATAAATACACAACCGCAAATTGCTATTGATTCATTTCGATTGCCATAAAACTTTCATCGTTTTCAGCGAGTTGAACGATTACGGTAATCGCACGGAGATGGCAGCGGCCATATTTTTTTGGCGGTCCGTTTGATAGCTCTCTCTGTACTAATCCACCAGCGAGTTGTTTCTTTTGGTCATCTAGCGCTAGTGACGTTTACGTGACGTATCGTCATTTAGCTAACTTCTACAGCTGCTGCACTGATGCAAGGAAAAGAAAAGGACGGTTTCGCGGTCCTTGATAAAAGTGCTGTAATTAGAAGAGGAAGCTAGTATTAATTAAAAAAAAAAAAACTATCGCAATTCACTTAGCCTACCTGTGTACTGGGTCGCTTGACTGCTCGTACTGACTGCTCTTGTATCTGCCTTTCTTCTATTGTTCTCGTTGTCGATATTTTACCTTTTAGTGTTACGGACGATGGATTCCATAAACACGTGATCATATTCTATGACGATATATTCTTATTTCTTGACGTGACCACGAGCGTTCCACGTGCTTCTAATCACATACCTGTACTTCCACAATAATGATTGATATACGAATGTTTGTCACTGTTTTTAACTGCCAGTGGTTTACGTGTTGCTCAGCTCTTCTTGTGAAATCTTCCCATTCATGTCCCGACTTGCAAACGACGATCTAATTTAGACGTGCGTCCTTGTTTCAGCAATAAGCTTAGTAAGTACCAAAAGGTTTAGTCGTTTACCATTTCTTCTTTTTTTTTTTTAAATTTAGTTACGTCAATTATGTAAAAACTATTTGTTTCCCGGCGTAACACACGCCGGTCTAGCAAGTTCCCGCTGATTCAACTCGGCGCTAATAGTCAGCATTATTGAAGCAATAGTATTTGTTTATAATTGTTAGAGCGTTTATCCGTTTCATTGTAGGCCGCTCGGCCTTTTTCTTTGCTACCATGGCAAGAATAAGCCCGCTCGCCCTCTTGCTGATTGTTGAAGCTTCGTTTGTTTAATCATGATCCCTCATCATCATCATTAAGTCTGCTCCTAAGCGAAGTATGTAGTATATATATTAGAAAACAAAAACGAGCTCGTTTGATGTTTAAGGTAAGGTTTAACTGATCCGAAGTCAAAACAGCAAGGTAACACAAATAAACTTTCCTGTAAGGTTTCACATACCGCAGTGTTCGTGTACTGTTTAGTCCACGTGAAATCTTACTGCTGAATTCACATGTTTTTACAGTTTTTACTTTAGAACACGATATGTCTGATTGGTTCATTCTACTTGGCTAAAGGACATCGCAGAAAAATCGTAAAAACCATACTTTTAGTGTGCTTAGTACAGACCTACAGATTAACTAATTCAGGGTTCGTGCGACTCCTTGAAATCCTGGAAATATCGTTGAAAATAAAAATGAAATACCAGTCCTGAAGTCTTGATTATGAAATCTTAAAAACTGGTGTAAGAATGAATAAGATGAATGGAAAGGTGACGACTGGACTAGAAATGATGATGAAAAATTTAGCCCCGAAAGTAGGCGAATGTGTAGCCTATATTATACACTATATTATTCTTACAACAACTTTGAAAGTTGGGAACCGGTTTTGATTTTATTTGCGTGTCTAATGGTTGAATGCAGCAGTAAGGTTTCACGTGGACTAAACAGTACACGAATACTGCGGTATGTGAAACCTTACAGGAAAGTTTATTTGTGTTACTTTGCTGTTTTGACTTCGGATCAGTTAAACCGTACCTTAAACATCAAACGAGCTCGTTTTTGTTTTCTAATTCGTGATACTTTGACATACCAAGCTGGTTGTCTGCATTCGTTGCAAAAGGCACTGAATTTCGCTCGCTTCGCAAGCTCATTCAGTGCAAGTCTTTCTTTTGGAAGTTGGTTTGTCTGCAGCTGTCTATCAGCGGCTTTGTCCGTATTTGTAACATAGGGTGGCAAGCCAAATAGGCAACGGGGATCGTAGGTTAGGCAGTCATCGTCTGTAAATATTAAGTCAAGAATGATAGAACGATGTGTTGGTTTATCCCCACACTGGGTAAGTCCAAGTGGTGCAAGCAACTCAAGAAAGAGAAATTTTCGAAACGTTACACCTAAAATACATCTAAAAAACAAATCAACTAAGACAACTGAGAGTGGAGCGAGGAGGGCCTTCGAAAACCACCAAGCCAAACATATCATCTGGAGACAGTTTGGTACCTTTAACACACACAGCGTCCATGAGCAAACTCCGCTCTGCCTCCAGACTGTATGAGTTTGTTTTGAGTGTGATGGATGGCGAGTTCTGTCCGTGGCCAGGAGAGCCTTGCCGGAAGTGAGCATGAGCCATCGACTGTTAACTGATGTTAAAGTGTTAACCTAATACCTAAATTCAACCAATACACCAACCGTATGAGCCTGAACGAATTTTTAACGTACCACCGCTTTCACGGTAACGTGACTATTTCTATTACTGCGTTTCCGGGCCTGTCAGTGGACCGGAAGTGAATGCCCCTGCGATTGTAACGATTGTACCTAACTGCTTTAGCGATCTTATATATACGTTAACTGCTGTTAAAGTGTTAACCTAATACTTAAACTCGACCAATACACCAACCGTATGAGCCTGAACGAATTTTTAATTTAGCCACCACTTTCGCGGTAACGTGACTATTTTTGTTACTGCTTTTCCAGGCCTGTCAGTGAACCGGAAATGAAAGCCCCTGCGATTGTAATGATTGCACCGATTGTACCTAATAGATGTAGCGATCTTATATATATGGTAACCGCTGTTAAAGTATTAACCCAATATACACCAATCGTATAATGCGCCTGAACGAATTTTTAACGTAGCAACTACTTTCACGGTAATGTGACTATTTTTATTACTGCTTTTCTGGGTTCTGTCAGTGGACCGGAAGTTGCACCGATTGTAGCTAACCGATTTAGCGATCTTATATATATGAAGCTACGAAGTTATGTAATACCAGTATTTAAAGAATGTCAGCCTGACACAATCTTCCAACAAGATGGCGCCCCACCCCACTGGACCCTCAAAGTCAGCAACGAGCTTAACCGCAAATTTCCAAACCGATGGATTAGTAGAAACAGTCCAATTCTTTGGCTTATGCACTCCCCAGAAGGTGTGACACCACGGGGGGGGGGGGGGGGATTTGTTAAATGGCCTTAAATAGTGTACGAAACAATGGTTCAAGCCATTGAGTCACAGTTTCAACGGAATGCGTTAGAAACACCAGGAATGTTGTAAAAACATGGGTTGAGTTAAGAGTTCCGGTAAGACGTCTTAGGAGCAACAAACGGTGCTCGTGTTGAAGTACGGTAGCTACTAATATGAACTAATAAACTTAAACTGTCAATCTTTCTATTAGTGAATCCGTTCGAGAATATGTTAAGTAGTTTTTTTTTCAAATAGGTTTGTGGAAGTGTGTGCGGAGTTTGGTAACACCCTGTATTGTTCCGTGTTTGGTTCCGTCACTTTGATTGCAATTCACCAGACTACAGAGCCCCTTTTCGAAGCCATGGCCAAATGTGGCTCTCGTTAAATCAACAATGGAACCCTCCTACAGCTTACTTTTCATCACTGGATTATTTTATTTTCATTAATGTGAATCGTTCGTAGTGATAATGAAGGAGTTAACTAGCAACTCTTTTCAAATTTTTCATTTAAACTGTATGAAATCCAGTGTCTAAATTTAAAGGGAAATAATTGGTGTATGTTTTGCTTACTGTCTTTTCAAATTATGTAATTTTTGACAGTTGCTGGTAAAACGTTGATAATAAAAAAACACAACTAAAAATATACGTGTGTATTTACCCAGCACGTGTGAGAGTGACAAATTCTTGTGACACAACGTATTTTTTCAAATCGTATCTTAAACACCTGTGTGTCTGACGAATGTTAGCAAGTCTAATCATATTATATGTCATTCTGTTTCCAGATGATGAACAAAAAATTGCGTATTTGAAGTTTAATATCAGACGTGCTAATTCCGCAGCTCACCCATCACAGAAAAGCAGGAAATTAAGGCAATGTATTCCGCAGTTGTTTTAGTTTTAGTTGGTGCATTTTTTTTGGAAACTACAAATGCGGACCAACATTCCAGCTTACCACGCTCTCTTCAAGAAGTGGTGGACAAGTGGATATCTCAGCAAGCTGCCGGATGTGTAGCATCTGCCGTGGTCTCTCCTAGTAGCACTGCGTATTTCTTTGGTGGTCAGTTATCGGCGGATAACCCTTCTCTCCCTAACGAGCACACATTGTTCGAGATTGGTTCGATTACTAAAGGATTCACAGGATTGTTGCTGGCTGATGAAATACTGTCTGGGAATGTCTTGCTGAATGACACATTGTCAACATTGCTGCCTGACTGGTCTGGACGATTGTCGTCTCCTGCTGGTAATGTTAATTTGCTGGAGCTGGCTACACACTCATCAGGGCTTCCCAAACTGCCAAGCAATCTGTTTCCAGCTCCGCTGCCTGACAACCCTTACGCAAATTACACAACGGAGAAATTATATCAGTGGTTGGGAAAAGCAGAACTGATCAATCGAGGTTCATTCCTATACTCAAACGCAGGAGCTGGTACACTGGGCCATGCATTGGAAGTTAACCGACAAACAAAGTACGAAGACCTTCTGAAGAAACGAGTTCTGCTCCCGCTTGGCCTTCGAGACACAACCATCACCCTGAATAAGGATCAAAAAAGCCGATTAGCTCCTGGACATAACCACACTGGAGAACCAGTCTCAAATTGGGACTTGAATGTTTTGGCACCAGCAGGTGCGCTACGATCTACAGCTTCGGACTTGGCAGATTTCGTACAATCTGCAACAGGTATCAAAGCAACTCAGAAGACGCTTGTGGAAGCTCTTAAACTTGCTACACAACCCCGCAAAAAGGCAATACTGGATTATCCGTACGACCAAGCTACTATAGGATTGTTTTGGTTTCAGTCAGCTTTACCTAACGAAACTCAGTTCGTTTTTCACGAGGGTGACACTGCTGGCTACTCTTCGGTTGTGGGTTGGGTCCCTGAAAAACAAGTTGGGATCGTTGTGCTGACAAATGTCCGGCCTGTTAATGCAAGTGATGACCTTGGCCATTTAGCATTTAATTTACTTAAAATCAAACTGGATCTGTAATGCTGGTGAATGCAAAAGTTTATGAAGAGCTTCTTTCGGAATGAGGATTGTTGGACTGCATTCAGGTTCTGCCCTAGTGTCAAGCGCGGGTCCATGCTGGTTTGGTGGGACTTATCTCTCCACCCTACCCCTCCTCCAAGAAACCAGTAAGTTGTAGCAAATCAGCTGCTGAGAGATAACGTCACTATTTTAAAAATAGCATTTAACTAATCTGGTTAACCGTTAATAATTCGGTTCCATTTAGAATAATAATTGAAAGACTACATCACTGGTTCTGCTATTCATATTTTCTCGTGTTTTTTAAATCTTTTGTTTCTTCTTACATTTGTGTATTAGTACGACGGATAGGCCGTGGTTACTAAAGTTCATGAATGCGTGAGAAACATTATAGCTGGTAATCCGTCCTAAGAACGGCATTTAGTCTTTCACCCAATGATTTCAAAAGTAAGATTTACGCATTTTAAAGGCCCCATCACCAGATTCAACTGTGTGGTATTTCTTTTTGAAGTGATAGCCGAACTAGGGGAAAAATAACGTGTTATATATATATATATATATATAAGGTTATATGTTAGTGCATAGTGTTTACGATGCTTCGTTAAATTTTATAACAAATTTATAATACGTTAACTTTTGTGTGAATAACATTATACAACGTTATTGTGAATTTTTTTTATCAATTTTTTTTGTTTTTCTCTACGTGAAGTGTTGTATGAATTTCTGTGTATTATTTTCTGCATGTTACCGTAAAAGTTACTTTTTTTCCTGCATGCTTTTTTCGCATGCATTCATGCACATATTGTTTGCCATTAGCTGTTTATGGTTTCCTCATTGCAGTATCAATAAAATAAATATCACCAACTCAGAAATGTTCTGTAAAGGCAGGGAATGAATTACCATTCACTAATTCCCTAATCCTCAGCATTAACAGGCAAAAAAAATAGCTAGCTGAAAAAGTCAAAGACGGGCGCGTAGAAAACGGGACAAATTTATCATGTTTAAATTTCCTTTAAAGGGCAATTACATCCATTTTGACATGCATGTTTGACTTTTGGATCACTTACACAATAACTAAACACA
>JAHWFP010151936.1:41656-52957 GCA_023313725.1 Lithobius niger | reverse complement strand
TTTTGTAGCACTGCTAAGTGTTTCTTTTATTTTAAAAGAATAAAGCCTACTAAAATTGCACAAATGAAAACAATGAGGAATGTGTTTGTGCGATCATTGTTTTTATTTGTGCAATTTTAGTAGGCTTTATTCTTTTTAAATCCTCTTGTTGCTTTCTGCTAAGATATGTTTTTCTTTTTATAATAGGTTTGATGAGACTGAATTACCACCTAAAGTAGCCTTTTATTCAGATTTGACACAATCCTACATACTGACGATGAGAACAGGCAGGCACGTACAGTTTAGAATGAAAGAAAAAGCTATAATTATAGGTGATTAATAGGATATGCACGTTTTGGCCAAGTCCGTGGCTCTTGGCTCTTATGTTCGGTCAATTCTGACTGGTGAATTTATAGAATTATTACAAAGTGTAGAACATGCGTACTTCAGTCTTATGGGAATAATCTCTAATAGAGCATCGGCAAGTGACGTCATATTGGCTACAAGAGAGGTAGCTGCAAGGGGCACTAGATTAAAATGGAGGGTTAAACAACGGCACTTCAAGTCAAGGCAGTGCTTCGAGAGCGGATTTCATAGGCTTAAGAAAACGTTGTTTTCTCTAATCCCTTATGCTGCTAGGTTGTAATAGGAAAATAAAGATTCCATTTGCTTAAAACTGTCAGCAACTGCCAACAAATCGACAAAAATCGTGCATTATAGTCCTAAGAAATCCACTCTTAACAGCATTGTCTTCAGTAAGACGCCCTTCTTTTCCCCCTCCAGTGACCCTTGCCGCTATCCCAGTTACTGGCTCCAGCATAGAGTTATATACAATAATACAACGTTGTGTCACTGCCCTATATGCAGAGGCCAATAACATTTTAGTTTCGGATTACAATCCTTATGATGATATGAAGTAGCTTATGTATTGTGAGCCAAATAATTTGTATGGTTACTGTTCGTGTGGGTTACTGTTCGTGTGGTCCGTTGCCTTACTGAAATTTTGAATGGATGAATGACATAGTCCTTGCAGGGGTCGCAGTGTCCCAACTTTTCTCCACTGTTATTACTTTTTCCTACTTTTCCTACTTATTTTTTAGTGATGTTTGATTGAAAAGTGTTTAATTAAAATATAACCATCCACATTCAACTACGTATAGCAAAGAGGAGAAAGGGAAGGAAACCAAGAGGAGAGGGAGAGGACGGGATAAAAGGAGGAGGGGAGATGGGAGGGAGAGGATTGGCGGAAAGGGAGAGTGTTACACAAACAAAAATCGACTGTTGCAGTGAACGATCAGGCAGCACCGAGCAAATACTGGGAAACAACCACGGGTCAATCAAATCCCCGGGCGAAGTTGGGTACGATGCTAGTTAAAATATAACCGAGAAACTTCGTAAAACACCTTCGTTACAACACCCGGGGCGGGCCCCCCCCGCTCCAGAAAAGAACCCGAAGGGATTAGCCCCTCCACACATCAAGGCGGGGCCTTAAAGCAAGACAGGTTGGGTGCTGAAACAGTAGAAACAAGCATAGAATTCCATGAGTTGACCACCCGCTGACAGAAAAAGCGTTGTGCGGATAATAAACCGGGATAATTCTCCCCTCAATTTTAGTCTTCTGTACAGCCGTACCTGCTGAGAAGACCATTGCAACTACTTTGTCCGTCCGTCCGTCCATCCGTCACTTTTTTTCAACTTCGCAACGGTATCAGATATTGACGACCATTGTTTACAGCGTTAGATTCAGTGCGAGAAGTTAGTTAAATAACATGGCAAATTAAAACATCATTACTTCCTTATAGCTAATAGAATTCTTCGACGTAACTAAACTAAATAATAACATTTGATCGTCGATTTAAAATTCTAAGGTATCACTCAATAAAAACAAATGGATTTTAGCTTCGTTTGAAACAGTCTCGTCGCAGTGTTGCATGAATAAAGATGCTTACCGTCGAACCAAATTCTCCATTAGGCCTATATGTGCTACTACCGAAATTCAAACTTAATTTTTAAAATTAGGCCTGAAAATAAAAATTATGCCTAAAATTACGTTACCATGCCAACGTCAAAATGCTACGAGTCGCTGTTGGCTTCATGAACAGTGTCTCAATCGTCACTTCCCTACTACCACTGATCTATATATGATACGTTGAGCGTCACGTTGTAACACTGTAACTGTGTGCCTGAAGGCGCTCCGTGTTGCAAAAACGAATAGGCTTACTATACAATCCAATCTCCATTAGGTGCTACTTACGAAATTAAAACTGCTGGTTAAAATTAGGCCTAAAAGCCGACAATTACACTTAAATAGTCCTAAAAGCTAACACATTTTTAACCGGCAATTGTGATGGCTACAGCTTTTAGATTAGTATAACAGATAGCTGTTGTAGTGCATGATAGAGGCGTACGACTCAACATTAGAAGTGGAGGAACTGCACAGAAGACCGGTGCGACTAGGCAGTCGCTGTAGCCGCTTATTTTTTTTTTTTTTCTTTCTCATCACCTCCCGCTCGCGTGGCAGAAAAAAAACCAGTTCATCCATGTGCTCGGCTATCGAACGGCTGTTGTAATTTTCGGGTTAACTTTTAGCAATTTCTCACTTTTGTTGATTTATTAAAGCCGTTATTTCGTTAGACGATTACGTAGTTCGGTTCGTGATTTATTGATGCTGAACTTATTTGGCTTTAAGTTTGTGTTGTACAGTAGTTAATGCCAGCTTAGACTAATTAAAAGTAATAGGCCTATAATAAAACGTATCGCACGCTAGGTTTATTGCATCGTAAACTTAACGCATGTCGGAAACCAGTTGAGCTCTTTTCATTATTGCATAATTTTATTTAAACACAATAAAATTAAATTATAGTTGTGGTTTGAATATAGGAAATCGATAGCGAGGCTTAAGCTAAGTAGGCATACTGAATGAATCGGGGTGGAAATTCAAAAACGAGGCTATTTATTAGCGATCGCGGTTCAAGTGGTGCAGAAAGCTGAAAGATGACAATTTTTTATGGATTATGGCTAGGCAGTTTTATATTTAAGAGGTTTAATTCAAAATTTTTTCTGTGTTTGTACAGTGAAACCAAAAAATTTCGAAGTTTGGCCCGAGTATTGGTCGGACAATCGGCACTTGGCAGTAAATCAAAAATTGCATTGAATTCCAAAACCGAATTCCGAATTGCATTAGGATTACGCAGAGTAGGCCTTTAGCTGTGAATATATATGTATATATATATATATTACTTAGAATGTAAACGTGTAACGCAGAACGCCAACATAAAAGAACTATTTTAACACGTTCTGTTAACGAAACCATTTTAGTTTATTTGTCAGCGAAGACGAAAAACAGAACACTCAAAAAGCTCCTGTTTTTGCCTACTTTTTGGTAGCAACTAGCAACGCCTAAGAATTCTGTTTTTTTTCCCCTCCTTTTTGGTAGCAATTTGTCCTGCTGTTTTTTACTTTTGTCTGGCCGGAGTTCCTACGTTTGTTCCTAATTTTGGGGATATTGTGTTGCGATTCCTGAACTTGAAAGTATTGCCTTTGCCTCTCAACATCCTTGCGTCGTACAAGTTGATATTGAGTACCCTGCTTTTTTTGCATAATACACCCGTCATGACCAGAGCACACGTCAATCACTGGATACACGGTTTCTCCCATCAATAGAAAACAACTAACGAGGCGTTACGTTCCTGGTCGAAGCGCTAGTATTAATAGTATGGTTTCATTACAACAAAGTATAATGAAACTAGCAGAACCCCCGGTGTAACATACGCCGGTCTAGCTGGTTCCCGCATACTTAAACGAAGTACTTTACTGGGCAGCATGAAATGAAACAGACGGCTGCCACATTCTCCCATTGTATGGCTAGATTTTCCCCTGGTAACCCCTTTCCCCTTCTACGCCCCCCCCCTTCCCGCATTCCCCGTCGTGTGGTCTGAATATCCCCCCAGCTGCTCCCTCTCCATTTGAACCCTTGCTGTTTTGTTTTCTTAGGGAAGTAAAATGTCTTTTTTCAATGGAGGCCGGCACTGTTCTGCCTGTTTCTCCGTTCTGATCCCAAGCGCGATAAACACAACAACGATCGTGCATGTAGTGATTGTTACTTAACCAACTTTGAAACTCTTCAAGTCGGCTCTAACAGCTAGCATTATTAAAAGCAATATTTCGTTTGTTAGTGATTGTTACAGGCCACAAGCGTTCACATTATCATGCAGTCGCTTTTTTTTTTGCTACCGTCGCAAGAATGAACCCGATCGCCCTCTTGCAGGGCACATTCTTAAAACTATTCAACTCGGCTCTAATAACCAGCATTATTGAAGCAATATTTCGTTTGTTTGACATTGTCGGTCGCTCGCCCTCTTTCATTGTAGTGCATGACGATTTTGCTAAGTGCACCCAAGCGTATTATATTTATCATACCAAAAACCAAAACTGCTAAACGGGGCCGCCAAGTTCCGAATGATTCGGCCCTTCAAAGGAGTGATATTAACACACCAAAACATTCGCCAAGTTAATTGCACCGACCAATAGTTCGATGGTTAAATAAAAACTAGAACGTTGCTACTTTCGGTAGCAATGTTCCAGTTTTCATTTAACGTCCAAAGTATTATTCGGTGGGAATAGGTTGGCGAATGTTTTGATGCGTTGATATCACTCCTTTGAAGGGCCGAACCATTCGGAACTTGGCGGCCCCTTTAACCAGTTTTGGTTTATGATATGATATCACTCCTTTTTTTTTAATTGTATATTGACTCAACTCCACTACCGTGCGGATGTGTAATAAAGTGCCAAGTTAACAAGAAATTGGTTTTCAACACTATGCTACTGCCTTTCGCCTATACGCCGAACCATTCTAGACTTGGTTACCTTTGTATAGGTTTTTGGTTTGGTTTTAAAGTTGTTGTAATTTGTTTTATTTAGTCATATTTGGTGTGTTGATATCACTCCTTTGAAGAGCTGAACCAATACCCCCTATGATTCACGGTGTGTAAATGTTTTTGAGTGCACCTAGCAGCTGCATTTTCTGTTGCGACTGTTATTTAGCAATTCGATTTGGTAAAATACAGAGGCTGTTTTTAGCTTTGAAAGCTTATATTTTTCAGAATTTTTCCCAAAACAATGCAAAGACTTGGTGATTTTTAAAACAAAATTCAAGGATTTTTTTTTTGAAAATGCCGTATACAGGGGGCGAAGTGGCTTATTTTTTTATTTTTACAAAAAAGTAGGAATTGAGTAGGAAAGTATCTCCCCGAAAAGTAAGAACTATATTCTTGTTTGGCTGTTTTATTGAAATGTAACGTACCATCACTAAACAGCAGGTGTTCAGTACCGATATCGACTTTAAATGGAAGTGACAACATTATTAAATAAATAAAAAATTAAATCGATGTAGGCATACCACGAGATCGTGTGAGCAGCTTCTATCTGCGTTTAAACTTAGACACAAGTCATGAAATTGCCCGGTGAAATTTATTAAAACCAACTCACAATACGCGTGGTGATATTTTAGATACAGCAACTTACCTAACATAGAGCTTTGCAAGGAATACTATCCCGAAATTTGTTGAATGTGACTCAGCTGTCACAGTAAGCAGATAATTTGCCACAAAAAAAAAAAAAAGTAGGAACACATGGCCCTTTGGATGTATTTAGGAAAATAAACTTACCCGCACACACTTTCTAGTTACAGAAAACTAGTGTTAGAAGAGTATTACTACCACATTACATTTTATGTACATGTGATATGCCAAACTGCTTATTTGTAGAATGCCGTCAGGAAAAGTGCCCGTCAGTTTGGCTTTCGCACAAAAAAAAACTTTCTTGCTCACTGTCTGGAAAATCTATACTAATTGCCCGAGTTCCCTTCATCTTTTTTATTTTTTTATTTTATATTATTGTTTTACTTGTTTTATTTGCTGCTTTTCCAATGACTGTTTGGCCTGTTGTTCATTTTTTAAATAACGTTGTCGTCGTATATTCCAGTAGCACGCACACTCATCTGTGCCATGCTGCACGATATTATAGCTGTCTAGTTAGCGCCGCCATCTTGTTGAATTCGTCGCGCCTCGAGTGAGACACGGAAAGCTGCAAGCGACACTCCCGTGGACAAAAGCAAGGAACGGCGGCGACTAACACCACTAAAAATTAGTCCCTGTCACACCAGCACAACCGACCAACGAACAACCAACAACGGACCAATCAACGCTGCAGAATGAGTAGAGCTAGGACGCTTACTTTTCAAAATTGGGCTAAGTGGCAACGTTGCGCCTAAACGAACCATCATACTGTGATTCTCCGTTTTATTTAAGAAATTATACCGCCATTGAATAGAGCACAATTTTTTAGCTATTCTTTATAATTATCTCGTTGCAGCGATATTCGCGTAAGCAACGAACATTAATCGAAGCTTCGAAGTGTTCTCCGCCACCATCTTGCATTTCGCCGATCGTGTTCGTAGCGGCTTGTCGGCCATTGGTCTGTCCGTGGGTGACGTCGGTCAGCAACGCTGAAAATGAAAAAATGCGTTTGCTCCGACCGACAGCGAACGACTGCGTATGACTGCCTGAGGGGCTGGTTGTCATAGCAACTGTCGGTTGTAACTTAGCGGTCGTTCATATAGTCGCGGTGTGAATGGGCTATTAGAGTGCTATTATTTGAAAAACTTAATCGTGGATAGAGTTCAAAGTTCTTCTCATTCTTAGGGTTGATACGTCTCACATTAGATGTTTATGCATTGATAGTGAATGTGACTAACAGTCATCACCATCTTTTTGAAGAAAGTCACCTTTCGTGGTATAAACAAAACTGATTTTGTGTTACTGTCATCGTGTAAGACTGGATAACAACCGAACGTACGCTGACTTTACCGTTGAAGAGTTTGAAAATGTCTTTTTACAAGTGAATTCTATACTTAAAATCAGAATGTGATTTTTTTTTAAACTGAGAATAAAACTCTTTCCTATTTTAAATGGTGTTAGTCTGGTTGTCTTTTCTCGACTCTTATTCTTGTTGACTGTGGGTGTGGAGAGACTATGGTAAACGACACAGTCTGTTGCCTTGGAAACAAAGTGTTTTCGTTGAGGTGAGATCGTGTTGTGTTTGGAATAGTAAATATACTTTCATGAAGATGCCATCTTGCTACTAAAGGGTTGTCATGTAGCAGACATGATCGTTAAGCTAAGCAATAATGTGACCATTTATAAACTCACTCTGTTCTGAATCCTGGAAGGGACGCCCTATTTCCGTCTTGAACTTGACGGGTAACACCTAGTGTTGGTTTTATGAGTTGGGTTGTTCAACAATGTGGAACCCACAATGTTATTTTGTGTTGTACGAAGTAGACGAAATTTCAATTTCAATTCATTAAAGGGACACCCGGCTTGCCTTATAACATTCCGCCTGCCTTATAACAGCCACGCGGAGATCGCAATACGCGCATTTACCAGTTTCAAGGTCGGCTGGGGTGGTAGCTGCGTTCCTCGCAGCGAGGAACGTATCTGCTGTCTCGGTTGGCTTTGGGAATAGTACACGAAACAGCATCAAGTTAAAGATTGTGTCGTCACAAACCGGAATGATTCTCGTATTTTAACATCACAATTTATAATTTTCTAGGCTAGCGTCTTATAATTTTGCTTTGGCGATCTATTGGAATAATTAATTTAAATTTTTACCGCATTAGTCTTTTAGATTTTTGATCTCATGGTAATTATTAGAAAATTATTACATGCACATACAGAGATGAAACGTCATGATTATTGTAAGCGCGCAAAGCATCATATACTGCGGGACGCAGTAAATAAAGTTAACAATTATTCAACAGAAAATCTCTTCTTAGACGCCACAGTTTAAAACGGATTTTTACCAAGGGATTGACTAACGGTAAGGAAATAGACCTTTGGGGCCGTACTTGATGTGGAGGATCGAGAAAAATAGCGCTGGGAGGAATATCCCTTTAAACAAGAGCCTCGGCCTTGCGCCACGCGTTCTATTACAAAACTAGAATATATAGACGAAAGATGTTGGTTCTAACAATGGGTTGACTGGCTTGTTAGTTTTGAACTGTATATTAGGTGATTGTTGGGTCATTCTTGTAAGAAATGTCAAATCGTTCCCCTTCGTTATTTATTTTCCCTTTTTTTGCCAAATCTATTAGCGATCGGCACTGCTATAAAACTAAGTTTCTTCCTCCTTCATAATCTCTCATATAGGTCGTAGTGTTGAGAGATTGAGTTTACGCCTATACACCATGTTGAATTGGAAGTTGGCAATAAAATCGTAGAGACAGTTTCCTGGGATGAACATGTAACCTCCATCATTGTGTGTAGACGTCATAATGAGTTGACAACGGTGTTTTTTTTAAAAAAGATTTCAACCTCAATTGATAGGCAGAATTCCAAACGTGATAATGGCCACTTTGAGAGTTACCAACAAGAAATAGTTTGAGTGCAATCCAAATCCTAACAGCCAACAAACGTATGTAGCCCCGACTGCAGGCTGAAAGTTATGTGAAGGCAATTCAAAAGTCCATTTGGACCTCGTAATTCTCTTGCGTGACCATTCCTCGTGAATGATGGACGATAGAACATCGCACAGCAGCATACCGGTCCTCTGACCTCTCACGTTTCACCTTTTAAGTGGGGTAGTTAGATTTAATTAAATTACGGACCGTGATGATCGCAACGCCGACGTTCTGACTAACTTACTGAGACGACAGCAATCAGTTCTCAAGCAATAACTCGGTTTTCTATATAAATTATGGGGGAAAAAACTGTTTCCTGCTGTGAATTGTATAAATAAGTCCGATCTATGAGGCTAGCGAGGGGGGAGGACCAAGTGCTACACATGTGGACACCGCCATCTTTGATCTGTGTCAACCATTTTGAAGTGTGATATAATTGAGTTCGATCTTTCTGGGGAATCAAAATCGATGCAACTCAGCAATTTTGGGGTACGTCATCGGCGAAGCAGAAATGGTGAAGCAGAGGGAGCGAAGCGAACGGCCTACCACCAAACGGACACCAAATTGCAAAATATTAGGTTGGTTGCACTTCTGTAGTCTAGCTAGAGCCCAAACGAAAGGTCGGATTGGAATGAATTATTTGCTACATTGATAGAAACCCCAGAAGTATTGTAACGATTGAATTTGCCATAAATCAATCAATTATTACAGAAGAAATTACACTTTGTCGAATTTATCGATCTAACACTCATCATTGCAAATTACGGAATTAAGACGACAAATTAAAACATTGTTATTTGTCTAAAGTAAACAAGCTTTTTCGACGTAACGTTTCGTAAAGGCAGGCAACCGTTAAAAACAAAAGGGTTCCATTAACGATTAATATTTTCTGTTGCTTGTTGTCATGGTAACTTAACCTCTCGACGCCGTGCTGCTTGAATAATAACCTACTTTCACACGCAGTTATCTGCAGCTGCTGCTTACGAAATTAAAACGGCAGCTAAAAATTAGGCGTAAAAGTTCTGAGAGCATTACATTTGTTTAAATCTTCTCTTCTCACAAGCTATCACCTTTTGACCTTGAATATTGATGGTTGCAAGTTTTCAATTTAGCTATCGTGGTTGCAGACGTGTGCGCCTCTGCTTGTCATCGAAGGGGGTGTAGGTCGTTTATCAGTGGCGGCATCAGTAACCTTTGTGAACTTTGATTTTCTGCGTTTTTCAATGGCCTTGCACTAGTTACTTCAAACTTTCTTCACTTAACAGTAGGCACACTGTTAATGCGTTGATAGTCTTAATGGCCACAGGTCTTCTTTATGCGTTTTGTAGGCATATTCCAATTGCAAGCCTACATTAGCAATTAGCAGCAGCAGACACATACATTAATTTTTAATTTTTCTGACTTGTTTTGGTCTCTCAGCAATTTGGTAAATTATGTGGAAATTGTGTCTGACAGTTCAATTAACATAGTTTATTTTCCAATTTTCGCCTTCATCCATAAAACACCAGCATATGTCAGCTTTGTGACAGGGAGTTACACTGGAAAACCGATGAATGACGTGGGCCACGTCACAAGGCACTGCCACGCTCGTTTGAAAGACTTATTGCTCTTTGCAGTTCGTGCAACCACATAGTTCTTTATCAAGCCCTCAAGCTTTTGACAACTTTTAATAAGGGCATTAATCATAGAAACAAGTTAGTTTGGAAGTTGAATTGGCTGGAAGCATTCAGAGAAAATCGCACTCGTTCATAATTGGATTGGTAACAAAACGCAGAAATAGATCCTGCTGCTGCCATTTGAAACAACAGCCGCGATCGATAGGGCCCGCTGTGTAATTCGCCGAGGTTTTCAGACCTCAAATGAAAGCTAGATATACAACAGGCAATGAAATTATCTATGTTGTTATAACGTGAAGGTCACTCAGAATGAGAATTTAATATCTGACTTGTAATGCGCAGAGAGTTTGTTAGTAGGAAAGATTTTGACAATTTAGAAAATTGAAATTAGGCACGAGTCATGTCGTGGTTTATTATAGTGAGTTGAGGAAGATGATGCAACAAAAAAAAAGGAGACAAATCAGCTCACGTGAAATGAGTTAGCTGTGAGGATCTAACAGAAGTGATTGATTTACTCTCTAAAGGCAAAAGTGGAACAAGATTCAATTATAATTTTTTGAAGATGAAGTCAGTCAGTATAAAGAAATAAACTAGAATTTCCAGGCTAGCTACGCTGGCTGGTTCATAAAAGCACCTCTCCCCCCCCCCCCCCATCCCCATCCCCATGTTCCTAACAGTGCATCAGAATTTCCAAGCCCGGCTTGCTGGCTTTTTTACGTAACAACCCCCTTACCCAACACCCCCATATTGCAAACGGTGCATCGTAAACTACCCGTACGCTCAACTGTTTGTGGCTGGCTAATAAACGCGCGAAACTAGCTGTGTATTTTTGGGCATTTTGAGTATTTAACCAAGTTTCACAAATCGTTTAATTTTAATTTTCCAAAGGGTTATGCCAGCGGTTTATTTTTTGGTGGCTAATAAACGCTGATTGAGTGATCGAACCCATCTGTGTATTTTTGAGCGTTTTGAATATTAAGCCTAGTTTCCGAGTTTCACTCATCCATTAACTTTTAATTTTGCAGTGGTTTATGCCAGCGGCTTATGCTTTGTTTAAACAATTATTTTTTAGCTGGCTTCAACGAAACTGTCTGTATATTTTTGCACGTTTTGAATATTTATCCAGTTTATGCATCGTTTAAACAATGGCTTTTAGCTGGCTAAGAAACGTTGATTGAGTGACCTAACCCGTCTGTGTCCATTTGCGCGTTTTGAATATTTATCCAGTTTATGCATCGTTTAAACAAC
>JAHWFP010151936.1:0-41646 GCA_023313725.1 Lithobius niger | reverse complement strand
TTTAGCTGGCTAAGAAGCGTTGATTGAGTGAGCAAACCCATCTGTGTCCTTTTGCGTGTTTTGAATATTTATCCAGTTTATGGATCGTTTAAACAACGGCTTTCAGCTGGCTAAGAAACGTTGATTGAGTGAGCGAACCCGTCTGTGTTCTTTTGCGCGTTTTGAATATTTATCCAGTTTATGCATCGCTTAAACAACGGGTTTTAGCTGGCTAAGAAACGTTGATTGAGTGAGCGAACCCGTCTGTGTCCCTTTGCGCGTTTTGAATATTTATTCAGTTTACGCATCGTTTAAACAATGGCTTTTAGCTGGCTAAGAAGCGTTGACTGAGTGAGCGAACCCGTCTGTGTGTTTTTGCGTGTTTTGAATATTTACCGATATTCGCTAATGCTTTGATTAAATTCGTCCAGCATCATTCAAACAATTTTGCTGCCTAATAATATTATGGTGTGGTAAATTGAGTTTCATTGTTTACAGAGGTTCTATTGTTGCCGGCCACTTTGCAACGTAGCAATAATAATTAGTTTCGTGCACCGCACATTTAAAGTGATTATTGGTTATTGATTGTCACTTCTTATATTGTTGGTTACACGGGACACGGGAAAACGGGACTTCGGGATCGGGGTTTAACAGGTTTAGATAAACATAATAGCTATAAATAATATAACAAAATATAACGTGTGGAACAAAATTTACTAAATCCAAAAGACTTCTTCCTCCCACTTTCTGGATCAGCTTTCTGAATAGCTATAACAAAGGTGTATGAAAATATATTTTATTTAGGAGGGATACTTTCGTCCTATGAAAGGTTCCTTCCGTGTGCATTGTGCAGAATGTTGGCCTAATTTGAGCAATCTGATGTACAACATCATTCAAACTGCATCAATGATTTCCCCAATTCTAGTCAAAAGTGAAATTTTGTATTTCTCTCAAGGACCAGAAAGTTTAGAAAATTTAGAAATTTCCGTTACGTTTCCTTTTTCCCGATGAAAAGTCAACTCTTTGACCGCAGTTCTCACAGCCTAAGTACAAGGAACCATTTTCTGGGATTTTACTAGCCACAATCACAAGACTGAAAAAAAAGTCTATGCCCACATGTTAACCTGGAAGTTTCCGTTGAGGAATTTACACAAGTCGCGTGTAAAAATTCCTTAACTTCATCATGATGCACGAAAAAAATTTATGAACAAAAATCTTTAAACACTCAAATAAGTCGGTAAGTTAGCTTGACGTCACACCTTACCATTAAAACACATATCCGCGACTACTATATCCGCTACTACCTTCGATAATCGCTCATTTTCTCGAACCGGTACACTCCAATTCTCGGGGGATAGGGGGGGGGGGGGGGGGGGGGGGGTTGTGGGGGGCCCCCCCCCCCCCCCCCACCTCCATCCTCTCGAATTGAACTGCGCCATTCTCGCAAAAGAGCAATTATAGAAGGTAACTGCCAAGTTTTTTTTTATTTTTATTATTTTTTTATGTACTTCCAAAATTTCAACAAATCCACCACGAAGCCATGGCTCGTATGTGGTGTACATTTAATAAAAATAATAGCAACAACAATTTTAAATAATTTGAAAAACACTCAAATATAGTAATTTTTACAACAAATTCAACAAATTTGAATGAAAAGAAAAAACACTCAAAAATCCACAGTACAACAATTTCAAACCTAAAAAAAATTGTAAACATTTCAGATCAGAGATAGATACGAAATTAGATAACGAATATTTTTAGCTGTTAAGTTGGAAGAAGAAATTGTGTTAAAAATTTTTTGAGGTGTTTGAAATGGCAAATACACCAAGTTTTGTCTGGTAGCGTATTGCAAATGCCTGGTACATAGTAATATTTAAGTTTTTCTCCAAATTTATTTCTGGTCATGATTGAAAGAAAGGAAAAATTGTTTGTTTTATATTTCTAATCCTTGATAATGACCTGTCGTCTATTTTTCATGTCGAAAATTTTTTTTAACACAATGATATAATTGTATGGCTGTGTTATGTTTAAAATCTTCAGTTTTTGAAAAATGTGTGTAGTAGAATGCAAATCTTTGTGGCAAACAACATTTTAATCATTCTGTTTTGTAGTTTTTGCAGTCTAGATATTTCTTTATATTTTGCTGTCCCATTAATTTCCAATGCATACAAAATGTGTGGTTTGATCCATGAATTATAAATTATAATTTTATTTTTATCGTTAACAATTTTTTTCAAATATGTGGGCATAACTTGCCTAATTTTTTTAATAATTTGATCAATATGAATATGAAAGGCCCATCGATTATCTATAAAAACACCAAGACACCTATAATAATTAGATACTTACTACCTGTAATAGTAGTCACGGATAGCTATTACTTATTTTTTTCGGATTTAGAATTGGGCCAAAAATTCAGATATTTATTTATTTATTTAATATATTGCCCCCCCCCCCCCCCCCCCGGCGTAACATACCCAGGTCTAGCTGGTTCCTGCATGCATGAGTGATATACTTTACTGGACAGAATGAATTGAAAAGGGCTGCCGATTGTGCGGTCCAATTTCCTCTCCTGAAGCATGTCTGGTACCCCATCACCCATCCCCTGCCTCCCCCGTTGTGTGGTTTGAATAACTTTTTTCTCTACCCCGCTTGGAACTCCAGGGAAAATGCAGTCTCCCGTCCCCCATATCCTCCCCCCACATTATGTGGTCTCTTTACCACCCATCCCTGCTCCCGTTTCCTTGAAACCCCTGGTGTTTGTTGTTCTTGGGAAGTAAATAATGTTTTTGATTGTAGGGCGGCACTCATTGTCAGTGTGGCTGACCTGCCAGTTTCTCCGTGTTTCTACCAAGCGCAAAAATCGTTACTCGACCAACGTTGAAACTATTCCAAGTCAGCTCTAATAGCCAGCGTTACTTAAGCAAGCAAGATTTCGTTTGTTAGTGATTGTTATAAGGCACATCTGTTCACAATGTCCGCCGCTCGCTTTTTTTCTTTGCTTCCGTGTCTAGAATCCGTGGCAAGAATGGACTTGCTTAGTCTAGGAGCAGATGTCTTCCCGTGTCCTCCTTCATGAAGCAAGCATGGGGAAGGTGTCAATGGCTTCGTTTGAATGTGTAGAAAATGAAATCCGATGGTGGGTGTCGAGCTTCCCGGTAAGAGGGGCGCTACATTCGAAAATCCAAAATGGCTGCCGCGTTACTGTGTGAAGTTCGTTTTTGCAAAATAATGGCTTCCCAGTGCAATTTTTCAACTTGGTAGCTATTAGGAAACTTGTAGAAAATAAAATTACCTTTCCGATGATATATAACACGGCTATGGTACATGGAGTTGCAAAAATTCAAGATGGCGCCACACTACTATCTCCAGTACGTTTTTGCCAAAATAAATGACTTCCCACTACAGTTTTTGAACTGGTTAGCTATTAGCAAGCTTGTAGGAAATAAAATTAACTTTCTGAAGGTGTTCTAACAAGGCTATGGTACGTAAAGTTGCAAAATTCAAGATACAGGGATTGAGGCGTAATGGCATGTCGACAGCTAGGTCATTAGCGTCAACCTCAGCCACAGTACGGTGGTCCGGGATGCCACTGTGCCACACATTACAGAATGGTAATCAAACTCCAAATCTAGTTCTTATCATACATCGAACCTCCTCAAAAATTGAAGAACCCCAGACAGGAGGACAGAAACCGTGTTAAGTGTATAACACAGCTATGGTAGATAGATTTGCAAATTCAAGATGGCCACCACATTATTATCTCAAGTAGGTTTTTCAAATAATGGCTTCCCAGTACAGTTTTTGTAACTGGTTAGGTATTATGAAACTCGTAGGAAATAAAATTACCTTTCCACATAAAACTCCTTGGTGAATGATTTTTCACAAATTTGTCACAGTCACTGGATACACATTGGACAAACAAATAAAGTCTGGTATCAAGGGTAATGGGGACCACCTTGTTAAAGGGTCCTTACCCTTTCTGGTACGGACACCTTTCACAAGATGCACTCATAGATATGGGTCACTAACACAACTGAACTCATTACGACAAAACTCAACAATATTTTGACACTGTAATATGATATACAGAAGATTGCAGTTAAAGTATACTAGCGGATACCCTCGCTTCGCTCGCTCATTCCGCCTCGTCTCGCTCCCCTCCCCGTCCCCGTCTCTCCCGGTTTGGGGCCCCCCCCCCCCCCCACTCATTTACTTTGCCGTTCGATCGGTAGATGGCATCGTATGTTCGCGCTGCTGGCCGTTGCGTTCCGGGCGCAGCTACTATCTCAGCGAGGCTTGGCTGATACTCTTATAATTTGCCGTTCCGTCGGTAGATGGCGGAGATGGCATCGTATGCAGCTGCTGCAGATGGCTGCTGCCGATGGCTTGCGGATCTTGTGTAATTATATATATAGATAATAGAGTTATATCTAAGAAATAGTCTGGACAACATCAGGATTTCCATCATTATTAAGTCGAAATAGTAACACCCTTATCTTCATCATTGTCATATTCTGTTGGTCAGGTCAACAATTCCAGTGCTATCAACACAAATTCTCGTCTCTACTGTATGAGCCGATCTCATTGCAAGGGAAGGTTGTTGTAATTGCATCAACAGGGAGAGGTGATCGACGTTTCAGACAGGAGCACTTTGTCAGCTCTAAAAGTTCTTGAGGTGCACAAGGTTATGCACATGCTATGGGTTGAAATTTCCCATCCACAAGAGACCAGCCTAGATCAGGAGTTGGAGGGAGCCCTGGATGCCGTTGATTATCTTGAGCCCAAACCAATGCTTTGTTGGCGAGGACGTAAAAGAGCTGGATAGAGGAATCCCCTTGTTCGTGCAAGATGTTCCCCAATCTTCTGTGTTTTGGTGAATAGCCACCATCTAACCTCCCCAATGTTTGTCATTTTGGTTCACTGTACATACGTCTAACAAATGAATGCTTCTAGCATTTATAAATTGTCAGTGGAGTCGGTTCCAGAACGGACCGTCATTCCAATGCTGGTTCATCTTCAGCCAATCTACGACACACTAGGGCCCAACAAGGCTGAAAGACCACCAGGACTCTAGCTCTTTCTGCTGCTGATAACACTGGATCATTTACCGGAAAAGGAAAGATAACACGGCGGAATGATTTCTACGCAGCTAGAGATGAAATTATAGGCATTGGGAATGAGGAGCCATTCTGAAACCCTTCACCGACAATATACAAATGTTAGAAGCATTCGCTTCTCAGGTCTGTACCGCAAACCAAAGTAACAGACATTGGGGAAGTTAGATGTTCTTCACCAAGAAACAGAAGACTGGAGAACATCTTGCACCAACAAGGGCATCTCTCTAACCAGTCTTTTGCGTGTACCCCACCAAATAATGGGTTGGGCTCAAGATAATCGAAAGCATCCGGAGCTCCCTCAACTTACTGATCTAGGCTGGTCTCTTGCGGGTGCGATATTTGAAGCCATTGCCTGTTCAGAACCTTGTGCTCCTCAAGAACTTTTAGAGCTGACAAAGTCCAGTCTGAAACGCCACACCGTTCCCCGCCGATGCAACCGCAACTGAGATGTGCTCAGGTAGTGAAGACGAGAACTTGCGTGACAACACTGGAATTGTTGACCTGACCAATGATAATGACAGTCATGAAGATGAGGATGTTACTAACTTAATGATGGAAAAATTCTAATGTTGTCTAGACCATTTCTTAGATATAACACTATTATATAGCTGCAATCTTCTGTATATCATATTCCAGTTAAAAAATATTGTCGAGTTTTGTTGTAGTGAGTTTCAGATGTGTTAGTGACCCGTGTCTATGAGTGCATCTTGTGAAAGGTGTCTATGCCAGGCATAGTTTGATTATATCCAATGTGCAACTGTTCACCATCTGTGGTGATTCTGTAATAAATCTGTGATAAACCATTCACACTGTAGTTTTATGTAAAAAGTAAATTTTATTTCCTACAAGTATCGTAATAGCTAACCAGTTCTAAAACTGCACCAGGCAGCCATTATTTGGCAAAAATGTTTGAGATAGTAACGCGGTGGCCATCTTGAATTTTGAAACTTTATGTACTAAAGCAGTGTTATATACCTTTGGTTGGAAAGGAAATGTTATTGCCTACAAGTATCCTAATAACTAACCA
The DNA here is from genome assembly GCA_023313725.1 of Lithobius niger. Classification (NCBI taxonomy): domain Eukaryota; kingdom Metazoa; phylum Arthropoda; class Chilopoda; order Lithobiomorpha; family Lithobiidae; genus Lithobius; species Lithobius niger. The sequence continues at coordinate 35,520 of JAHWFP010151936.1, read as the reverse complement.
GTTCAAAAACTGCACTGGAGAGCCATTATTTGGCAAAAAAAAAAAACATACTTCAGATGTAATGCAGTCCATCTTTAATTTTTGAAACTTTACGTACCATAGCCATGTTATATCTCTTCGGAAAGGTAATTTTATTTCCTACAAGTTTTCTAATAGCTAACAAGTTGAAAAACTGCACTGGGAAGCCATTATTTTGCAAAAACGTATTTCAGACGGTAGCGCGGCAGCCATCTTGGATTTTCGAATGTAGCGTCCCTCTTACAGGGAAGCTCGACACCCTCCATCGGATTTCATTTTCACATTCGAACGAAGCCATTGGCACCTCCCCCATGCTTGCTTCATGAAGGAGCCCACGGAACCATTTTTTTCGACATCTGCTCCCAGACTAGCTCGCCCTCTTTCATTATAGTGCATGATGAATTTGCTTGCCCAACCTAAGCGTATTATATATATACTAGCAGAGTCGCTCGCTTCGCTCGCTCATTCCGCGTCGTCTCGCTCCCCTTCCCCTCCCCTACCCCCCGTCTCGTCCCCTCCCCCCATTTAATTTGCCGTTCGGTCGGTAGATGGCATCGTATGTTCGCGCTGCTGGCCGTTGCGTTCTGGGCAGAGCTACTATCTCAGAGGGCCTTGGCTGCTCCTCTTATAATTTGCCGTTCCATCGGTAGATGGCGGAGATGGCATCATATGTCCTGCTTGCTGCTGCGCTGCAGATGGCTGCGTTGCGGATCTTGTGTAATTATATATAAAGATTATTATATAATTATTATATAAAATAAGAGTCTACCAGAAACCTAGACTCTTACAGAAATAAACAACACATATTGTCCAACGTTTTAAAGTAAAAACATATTAAATCTGGTAGGCTACACTAGAGGATAATTTTGTAAGAATATATTTTTATTCAATGTCCTACAATTTTGAATCTTCTAATTACGTATTAAAGAGCAGCAGTGGCAAATCTTGATGTTGAGCAGTTATTTGCGTCTAAGTCCTAGAATATTTTTCGGGGAAAAAAACGGGAAAGAAAAGAAATGAAACTACAGGAAGATATAAAGAGAATCCGTCGAGGCATCTGGGGACTGCAGTGAACCCCAATGTTCCATCACCTAGACGGAAAAAATGTCACGTGACATCACGTGGCCGGGAATCGAACCTGGATCGTTCGAATACTAATCGGCTGCTTTAACTGCTAAGCTACCATCGATTTGTTGATCGGCGGGGCTGCACGCTGGGTTTCACTGCAGTACCCGGATGCCACCACCGGTTTTTATTTATAACAGGAAAGAAGTTTCGACAAAAAAAATTGCCAAACTTATGGGCAAAGCTGCCAAAAACCCTCCAAAAAAATCCGCCCAAAAAGCGCCAAAAACCAGCGAAAAACTGTCATTAGCAGCCAAAACTGAAAGGTTACGATACTGAGGTCTCGGTTATCGGCAATTTCGGTGTACTGTAGGTGGCATATCACTGCTACCTGCAAACCATAAACCTGGTTTTCTAATTGCTGATTTTGTTGATGAGCAGCGTGAAAAATCCATGTTTCAGCTGTGATGTTACGGTTTGAAGCATAAGTACATATCGAAATTGGCAGCCCGAAGTGATGGAAACGGATCATGTCTAAAACATCGCCACACAAACCTCTACATTTCGGATAGGCGGAGGGATTGAGGCTTAATGACGCGTCGATAGCAAGGTTATTAGCACCAACCTCAGTCAGAGTGCAGTGGGCCGGGTTACCACTGCGCCACACATTACAGAGATGTTAAACAAACCCCCAAATCTTGATCTTATCATAGATCTGTAGATCTGAAATTTAAAAACCCTGGATAGGAGGACAGACTTATCGTTCAAATGACGCGCTAAGTTTCGCGGCAGATGGAAACGGTGAAGACGGTGACAGTAAACAAGTAAGTGACGGACCTAAGTGGGTTTGGTTAACATATCTGTAATGTGAGGCGCAGAGGCACCCGGGCCTCTGCACTGTGACTGAGGTTGGAGCTAATAACTTAGCTGTCAATACGTCATTAAACCTCAATTCGTCCCCCCCCCCCCCCCCGCAAACATCGCGTGATAAAAACATGGCTGACTAAACATCGCGTGGCCAAAACATCGCGTAGTCAAGGCTTCGCGGCTACAACAGCGCGAACAACAACACCGTGGACGAAACAGCACGCACAAACCACCATGGACGAAACAGCACGCACAAACCACCATGGACATGACATCGCAAATAAAAAAATAAATATTACTACTTAAAAATATTGCATCGACAACTAGTCGACTTGTCTTTTCTTGTCTGTCTTGCATTTCCGTCCTGTCTCTAGAGTTGAAGGTGGAAGTTGTAGGCGATTCCACGTAAATAATCAATGAGATAACGGTTATCATAATCTTCGGCGATTCTCATTATTCGTTCGGCGCTAGTGTTTGCGTGAACAACGAGTGGCCGCTGGTGGGATGCCAGAGATTCTTTGGTCAATTTCCACTACATTTATTCCAAGCTCCAGCATCAGTGCGATTGTTGATGGTAACATGAAAGCAATGAATGGAATTCCTGATGCCAACCTTCGGTGGAATTGTTCCTTCTTGGCAAGCCGTGTGACGTGCTTTCATAACAGTTCCACACTGAAATCTGACATTATGGGGCCCGTCTCCTATAGAGCAGTGACACGACGTAGTATTATTGTATATAACTCTATGCTGGAGCCTTAATGGTTTAGCTCCAAGGGCACTGCAGAGAGAAACAGAAGGGCGTCATACTGAAGCTGATGCTGGAAGAGTGATTTCTTAGACCTAAAACGCGCGATTTTTGTTGTTGGAGAAAACAACGTTATTTTAAGCCTAAGTCATCCGCTCTTCCGTTGTTTTCCCCTCCATTTTTATGTAGTGCACCTTGTAGTTATGCCCTCCAAAACCTATACTGGTGCCAATCTGGTGCCAATATGGCGGCAAATGTCACAGCTCTATCCGCACGGGCCACCTAGTGCAAAAATTAGGGGTTTTACAAAGGGTGGAAGACACCCGAGCCCAGGAGGCAGGGGGCCTAAATTTCACCAGTTAGGGGCTCAAAGAACACAAAATTCACTACATTTTGGTTGGGGTTGGACATCACTTCGCCGCTAAATTTCTTTACTTGCTGAGGAGAGGCCCTACATTTTGTCCTTGCGCCCCTCCTTTGAAAACGCAAGATGCGTCACTGGGTGTCAGCCTCCTGATCGAAGTACTGTCACAAGTGGTCCACCAGAGGATTATAAGAAGTTATTCGTTTTTTTTCAAAGAAGTTGTAGCCAGTCGAACGTAAGATTCGGTTACCCAATGAGCAGAGACAAAGGCCAAACGACGAACCCACAAAGAGATATCTGGGTTATCCCTGTCAATGCATACAACCAAATTGACAAGTTACGTGCCGATTAACTGCTTAAGAAAGGTGAAAAAAGCAGCCACGTGCAATGATGCCTTATCACGTAGTAACAGATGCTCTTTCAGCGGCCTTCTCAAAGTCAATTAGACTGATATTGACGCAATTGTTGGGCGCAATTATTCAGTGCTTGTAGTACACACGCCTGTTCGTCCGCGCTATGGTTCGTCCACGATGTTACTGTTAGCGATGTTGTAAATTCCGGTGTAATACGATGCAATTTCCGTGCGATGTTTTGACCGTGCAATGTTTTGTCCACTATGTTTTCGTCAAACGATGTTTCGGCGGTGATGTTTTAGCCGGATGCCATGTAAACAAGTATTTATTACGAGAACGCTTGAATTGTTCCAAGTTGACTGTTTTAACCCTTAGTTGCATGAATTTACTTCTGATACTTTTTTTTTTGCTCGCTTTGCTCGGGGACCCGGGACCCCCTCACAAAGCTTGCAGCGCGACTTGGGACCTGCAGGCAAACAGCATGCAACTTGGTGTTAAGGTGGGAGCAAAGAAAATTATATTAACCCTTAGTTGCATGAATTTACTTCTGATGGTCGGCCGTGGGATTCGAACCACCATTCGCTTGGTTTGGAGGCGGGGATACTGACCACTGGGCTGTTGCTGCCCGCTGTGCTTGTGAGGGGTCTTCTGATACTTAGTTTTTTTCACGTTTAGTCAACTGTTACCTGCAGGCAACAGCATGCAACTTGGGGTTAATGTTGATGTGTGCTCACGGCCGTTGTTGCATGCTTAGCGCTTGGCAACGCAAACTTATACCTCGATAAATGAAAAAGATTTACGTGAAACAGTAAGATTATGACGGATTAGTCTTACTCATTTCGCCAGCATCTGCTTCAGTGAGATGAGGTGGCTAACTTAAAGGGACATTCCTCCCAGCGCCATTTTTTTCACGATTTTCCACATCAAGTACGGCCCCAAAGTTTTATTTACTTAATTTTAGTCAATCCCTAGCTAAAAATCCGCTTTAAAATGTGGCGTCTAGGAGATTTTCTGTTGAATACAGGGAGGGGAACTTTATTTACGTTCGTCACGAATGTATATGAGTCTTTGCACACTTACAATAACCATGACGTTTCATATGTGTGTGCATGTACTAATTTGCTGATAATTACCATGAGATCAAAAATCTAAAAGACAAATAAAATTAATTATTCTAATAGATCGCCGAAGCAAAATTATAAGACACTAGCCTAGAAAATTATAAATTGTGATGTTAAAATACGAGAATCATTCCGGTTTGTGACGACACAATCCGTTCATGCTGGTTCGTCTATTATTATACAATGCGAACTGAGACAATAGCTGCGTTATTCGCTGCGAGGAAGGCAGCTACTCTCTCAGCTGACCTTGGCGATATTAACATGCGCGGATGTGGTCGGCACGTGGCTGTTATAAGCCAGGCGGAGAGTTATAAGGCAGGCGGGGTTTTGCTTTAAAAATTCTTTTAAATACATTTATTAAAAGTTCAAGTGCAGACCGAATTTCTTCCATTGGAATTAATGTTGACTTTCGTGTGTGACACTTTTTTTTACATTCACTCAGATTCAGGTTTTAAAATGTTGCAAACACGACTTATTGTGCACCCGGTTATCCTTAAAGATACAGTCAAATAATTATTGATCATTTCATTTTCAGCTCCTTAAAGTGGACAACCGCTGGTACATGCCTGAGTGTCGCGTGAACCATTGTTAACTACGTAAATGTCCGAGAATCAGTCGCTTCTAATGGCGGTTAAAGCAGTAGGTAAGGCTAAACAAATCCTTAAATCTTTGAAAAAAAAAAACACCCACACAGCGCATTTCCACAAGGCATTATTCGTTTTGTAGCCTTATATTCGTATGTCTAAAGCAGTCAATCAGAATTGCAGAACAATTTATTTAATTTTCGTAGTATATTCGTAACCAGTTCTATCTGAAGTGCATGACGATTGAAACCAGGAGCGGAATAAAGGAGGACCCATAGAGGGCTCGACGGAGTGCCCATGATAATATTACTGCAGTACTATCTCACGTTCCGGGAAGTGACTTAACATTAACTGGCAGCACACTCATGTCAAGAGAGAAATGTACAAAATCATTTTTGTTAACATTAAGGGTTAATACATTTTTAGCAAACCAGTCAACAATAAAAATAAGATCTTGCTCAGCTTTTTTCAGTTGTATTATGATTGCTGCTGCCAACAGTAAGAAGAGCCATATCATCAGCAAAAGAAATAATATTTGGTGAGCCTTTAGGTTATAAATATCATTAAGAGTAACGGTCCTAAAACTGATCCATGTGGTACACCTGTTGTAACTAATAATCCATCACTAAGATGATGGACCGGAGTAGATTGAATAAATATTAAATAGTCAGTGAACCAGGAACGTGTAAGTCCTCTAATTCTACGAGGTCTAATTTACTTAAGTATTGAAGACGATTAACAGTGGCAAATAATTTCGTTAATTCCAGGAGAATACCAAAAACAACCAGTGGGGGTACAGTGCTTTATAAATCTGAGCAAGCATGTTTTAAAAAGGCATCTTCCGAACTATAATTTCTGCAAAAACCAATACGGTTGCTGTGAAGGATTTGGATTTTTAATCCCAGAAATTGAGCAAGCCTGTTTTTCGTTGGGTGTTCAAGTAGTTTGTTAGTTTAAAAAAGCACAGCTATTGATTTATTGTCGTTGGGGACTTTATATAGCCTTTCTTAAAAGTAAATATCTACAGTGTGCTTTAAAATATGAGGAAACGTACTAGTTTTGAAAGAAAGGTTGAAAAGATGAATAAGCACTGATGGAGAAACGACGTGCTTCGCATATTCAATTACATTAGCGGAGATTCCATCATAACCAGGAGTCTTGCCATCCTGCAGAGATTTTATGAGGTCATGGACTTAAAATTCAGTAACAGGTGCAACAAACATGGATGTTTCACAAGAGATGGGCAAATATTTATTCTGTCCGCTCGGTGCAGTTTTTCGAGACAAATTTTTGCCAGTATTAGCAAAAAAAATTGTTGAATTCGTTAGTGTACGCCTCAGGATCACCAACAACTGAGACTGGAAATCCATTAACACTAATTTCATTGCGGAATGCATTAGGTAGCTTTTTCGAGCTTGCAATTAGTTTAAAATATGCCATTGGTTTTTTTTTTTACAATCATTTCTAATTTCACACAATTCGTCTTGAGTGTATACTGTTTTTAGCTTCAGAGATTAACTTTTAAAGAATGTTTTGGATAATTAATAAGCTGACGGTGACAAATCTTGTTTTCAGAACGCTTTTTCGTGGTTTTGCACAGTTCATCTTTGAATCTAACCGACTTTAAAATGGCAGTAGTCATCTAGGGGTTAAATAATAATAATAATAATTTTATTATTCCATTACAATACATATATGTACAATATAAGCTGTAATGCTCGAAGCTATTAATTACAATAGCTTGTGTGAGAACAAATATACATCTTGTTGAAATTAAAATTTACGTATAATTTATCATAGTTATTAAAGGTTTGAATTTTAAGATTTTTTTTTATATTTTAGACTTCAAATTTCAGAATTCGACACTTCGCAGTGGTTTATTTTCTTGTAAGTTTAACTTTTAATTTCCGTTTTAATTTATTAATATTGTGGTAATAATAATAATAATAATAATAATAATAGACGCTATCGGCCAATAAACTTACAGCTTTTAAGGGCCCAAACGGCAGACTTTCATAAGTAGAAGGTTTTACCACTATCAGGAACAGTTGTTTTTTGCCGCATGAGGGAGGAAACCAGAGTACCCGGAGGAAACCCTCGTTCAACGGGTGGGAAACAACCGGAGAAAAACCCGTACATATGCACTTCCCTTCTCCGGATCGAACCCGGGTCTGCAGGAAGCCAGATATGTACAGCTGAGACTAAGACGTCTATCGAATTTGACACCACAGGGCTCGCAGCTGCCAAACTTCGTATTTTGTGGAAATGGCTTTGTTCGAAGTAACTTCCTTCATATTGTGCTGCATAATTTCTACAAATAAAGTCATTGCATTGTTAGTAATGGCTTCGTTAAGTGTCTCTGTCCTGTGTTCGGTTGCCAGACTTTCATTTAATTCATAAAATAAATCATTGGAACAATTTTTTTTTGCAGATCGGTGAGTTAGGGTTAATACTCTTAGTTGTTGGGAGCTCAACAATTAACATTGACAGAAACTGCGTAGTGGTCAGCGATGGTCATTTTAATTATTTCCGAGTTCTAATTATCAAAATCATTAGACCTCACAAAATGTTATCTATACAAGATTTATTCTGTGGAATAACACGAGTTTATTTGTTCATAAATGACACAAACCGTTAACCAACAAAAATGTCTAAACAGGTGTTGACTGCATTGTTGACTTCTTTGATATTTAAATTCATGTCGCGAATGACAATAGCATTAGGGGATTTCATGTCATCATTTGAACGAAATAACTTGGTCAAAAAGTCGGTGATAACTCCTTCGTGGTAATGGGACACTGCCAACATTTCACACACAAAAAATATCACATATCACAAATAAGAATAGGAATATCAACAAACGAAAAGTCTGGTATATATTTTACATCAACGTCCCCTAGCCTATGTAGGTAAACTGCCAAACCACCTGCTCTTGTATCATAATGTGCTTTAAATCCCTCAAGTTTGTTAAAACAGGATCTACATTACCCCAAATTCCAAAAAGGATTATTCTGAAAACCATATGTTTAAGCCTTTGAAGGTAAATCTGAAATTGGTCGAAATTTGCTGTATGGCTACGCATATTCATGCGAACAAATTTAAGCCACGATTTTCACAAAATATTACGTTGTTGTTAAACGGATTTCACATAATTGCACAATTTTGAAAAAAAGTAATTAAAAAATATCTCGTTGTGATCCTAAGTGGTGGAAGTTTAAACCAGTGCAGGTTTCTGTAATAAAGTGATTAGGAAAAGGGGAGCTCTCTCTAACGAGAGTCTTCAGAAGACGATGACATGTGTCACATTCACAGCGGCTTGCCTTTTGACTGGCCAGGTATCTGACGTTCCAGGAACTGGAAGTTTCTCTTTCTTGCCGTATGCACACAGCTGCAGGCGATGATTCATTTCATGGGATGTACAAATGATCCCTGGAGACCCGCTCAAACTGGTATCTTCCCTCTTCACGCTTTGCTAGCTCTAAGCCTAAAAGTTTCCTATTGGTGGTAATCAAGTTATCATTTAAGGAGGCGGGAGCAGTTTTCGTAAAAGAGGAGTTAACATCGTGTACAGTCAGATTTTTTCGTAATTCTTTCGTCTTCGTCTTTTAATCGTCTTTTGACAAACCTCGTAATACGTTCGGGTCGCTTGCAATTCACCTTCTAATTGCATTGCTTCGATTTCACCAGGGTTATTTGCACGCGTAACACACTTCCAACTGAATGAACAATATCGTCAGTTGACTCGATTTCGTTAAAGATAGTCCATGGCTATCACAATTATTTCAAGGTCAGGTGCATTCACATCCTATGTTAGTTGTTTCGCTTGTCCATATAGGTCTGGTCACCACATTTGATAAAGCACATTAACAGCACTGAGTCTATCCAGCGGACTTTCACAAAATATCTGCCTGGCAAAAAAGACAAAGACTTACAAGGAACGTTTAAATGTTCTAAACCTCGACTCACTCGAAATTAGATGGCTTAGGTTGGTTGGACCGTAGCTTGACATACTAAATCCTACATGGCTTAACTGGTATACTTGGCAACCGTTTCTTTCAAATAAGGGAACACAAACAACCAAAGGGACCATGACTTACAAATGGCAGAAGAGCCTATTAACAGGGACTGTTAATACGGGTTCAGTGAGTTGTCTTGACATACTAAATCCTACATGGCTTAACTGGTATACTTGGCAACCTTTCAAATAAGGGAGCACAAACAAGCAAGGGACCATGACTTAAAATTGGTAGAAAAGCCTATTAACAAGGCTTATTAACACGGGTTCAGTGGAGGATGGGGCCATAGCGATTAAGGTGCTATGCAAGTGATCTGGGGCGAACTGGGTAGCCGGTTCGAATCCGGGCCATGCCACTCCGACGAAACGTAAGTGCATAAAGGTGGCTTACTGGACACGTTATTTCTAGTGTATGTTTTCGCTGTTATCTAATTTCCAATTTTCTTTAATATTATTTCCAGAGGTTTATGTCTATTTATTTCTCCTTTATTGAACCTTGTAAGTGTATGATTTGTCTTCTCTCTCCATTGTCTATGGCCGAGTAAATTTCGGTCGAATGGAAACCTGGACACGGTTGTGACCTTAATAACGGGTTCAGTGAGTTATCTTTATGCCAGTGGAGGATGTGGCCATAGCGATTAAGGCGCTATGCAAGTGATCTGGGGGCGAACTGGGTAGCCAGTTCGGATCCGGGTCATGCCACTCCGACGAAATGTAAGTCCATAAAGGTGGCTTACTGAACTAGTGTATGTTTTCGCTGTTGGCTAATTTCCAATTTTCCTTCTTCACCCCACATTGTAAATCCTTGGAATGTGCTTCCTGCAGATGTTGCACAGCAACCCCCCCCCCCCACCTTCAAATTTAGTAAAAAAAAAGTGTTGACTTAACTAGATATGTTAAGTATTCATAAACATTCTGGCAAAGGCATTATCCGGATGTTATTGTAATCTTACTTCTGTTACTTTAATATGACAGGCTTGGAACAAGTGGATAGCATCCATCTCTTTCTTGACCTTTGGCATCTTTTGGACATAATAACGTTTCATTCATTCCAAGAGCGCCCACGCTTAGTTGCAGGCGTTGAAGCAGGTATGAAGCAGCTGCAACAAACCGATAAAGTTGGACAAGATGTCTTCTCCAAGGTGGTCAAGATGTGGGATTCCGCTTTGGTCCACGTGTTATCAACTTAACATCATTTTATAAACGGAAGGAGAGCATGGTTAGCCTTGAAATCTAATCCTAAGGTGGTGGTTGCCAAAGCCGACAAAGGCAGTGCCACACTGTTGTTAGACACTGATAAATAGACACAGAAAGTGCTTGATCAACTTGGCGACAGCGCGCACTTTTAGAAGTTGGAATGTACTCCGTTGGATCAATATAATTCCATTATCAACAGAGCTCTTAATGGTCTCATCAAGAAGAAAGTCGTGGACCCAATTACCAAACACCACCTATACTGGTCGAGTTTCCGGAGCATCCGTTCGTATTCACAACTTGTAAAAGGCATAAACCTGACCACCCTCTCAATGTGATCACCGTCGCGAAGCACTCTGTCAGTAACAAGTTGAATGAATTTGTTGCTTCCATCCTTAAGGACAATTACCGAGGGTACACGGAGCTTCCTTATGTTCCTTTATTTTACGTCGTCTTACGTTGCCTTAGAAAAGAGGTGGTTACACGGACATTCAAGTTAGAGTGGGTTAAAACGACAACGGTACACGGTGGTTCCTGCAAAGTTGATGTAGAGTCGCGTTTATCTAATCCCCCATTAACCAAACCCCTCTCTATTCCCATGTCCCCATTCAACTAGCTGGGCTTTCGGCTTCGTTTTAAGGAAATGACAGGTTACACCCTAGTTTCGTGACGTTTACGCGCTCTTGTTTCAACCAAGGGAAGCGATCCTTAGAGCAACGTAGAAAATAGGTTTTAGGTGGGTACACGCAGGTTATTAAAGCGCTTCAACTCCTTACATCGACGTCACGAGGTGGTTTGACATAAGGCGACTTGAAAGTGTTGAAAGTGGATTTAGGTTAACGAAGCAAGCAGTCTGCATTAAAGACTGCTTGCTTCGTTAACCCTTTACCTTGTGATTTCTTTATTTATGGATTTAGGTGGTTACACGGACGTTCTTAAAGCGCTCTAAGCATTACATCGACGTAGCTTAAGACGACTTAAGATAAAGCGACGTAAGAAACCTCCGTGTACCCTAGGTCAATGTTGTTTGCCATTCACTAGACTATCAAGAATGCAACCCAGCCGAAGCCAGTGATTCAAACAATCTGTCATTGTGTTGGTGGTGGTTGGGAGGGGGGGGGGGGGGGGGGGGGGGGGGCCCCTTCCGTCGGTAAGAAGCTTTGTGTCTTTTGACATCATGGCCCTATTCCAAAGATCGTGGCCTCATTTTGTAATGTCCTAATAAAAGAATACAACGAAGAGAAGAGTGAGGATGTCTCAGTTGGCTCTGTCATTATTTCATCTTACCTCTGTGATATTGTCTTGATTAGGTTCCATCCATCGTGTAAATTAATAGACTAGGTACGAAGGATGACTCCGACATTAACCTCATTTTGGCCGACCTCAGTGCATTCCATTCATCCTTATTCTTCACGATCAAAAATGACGGATCTCGAGCATCTTTACCAATTATTGACGTGTGGTTCCGCAGAGATTAGTTTCTTCAGGAAGTTTTCACTACCCACTACCGTAAGCCAAACCCAAACCAGTTTAGCGCTAATGACCTAGCTGTCGACACGCCATTAAGCCTCAATTCCCCCCATCTCCCCAAAACCAGTAGGACAGTTCATTATCAGTCGCCCAAACCCCCCCCCCCCCCCCCCCCCCCCCCCCCCCAAACTGTGCTCAGGGGTATCCTTAATGAAGAGCTTAAGCGTGCACTTCCTCGCTCATCTAGACAAGTTGATGTGAAAATCGAAGTGGACAGAATTGATAGATCGATAAATCGATAGATATCCCGTTGCAGTAATACAAAAGAAAGTTAACGACATTGTGCACCGAGATATTCAACCGCATCCCATTTCTAGGAATCAGTAAAGTTCCTTGGGCTAGACGGTTGTACCATTTTTCCCTGACATTTCCAAGCTTGTGAATAACAACCGGATCAGTTCAGTTTTAAGCTGAATTCGTACCGAAAAGAATGATAAACTAAATTTTAGATGTTTTTATGTTAGATATTTTGTTTATGTTTGATTTTTTGCCGAAGTTTTAGTTCTGTACAGCCGAAACGGCTGGGAAGACTACAGCAACGACTTTATCTGTACGTCGCCTTTTTCAGTGGTAGTCAAGTGGACTTTGGAAACGAAGCAAGTAGTCCGCATTAAAGACTGTCCTTGTGAGGATACACAATACAGTAGTCTGAGAAAGAAAGAAAAGACAACTGCCCCGACTGGGACTCGAACCCAGGACTTCCCGTTTACTAGCCGGGCACTCTAACCACTGTGCTACCGGGGCCTGTAGCCAGTACCCGTCTCGGTAGCGCAGTGGTTAGAGTGCCCGGCTAGTAAACGGGAAGTCCTGGGTTCGAGTCCCAGTCGGGGCAGTTGGCTTTTCTTTCTTTCTCAGACTAGTGTATTGTGTATCCTCACAAGGACAGTCTTTAATGCAGACTGCTTGCTTCGTTTACCCTTTACCTTGTGATTTCTTTATTTATGGACTTTGGAAAACACGGGAAAATAAAACATGTTTGTTTCCTTGTAGCTAATAGGCTTTCTGGACGTAACTCAATGAAATAATATTAAGGAAAATTATTCAATTATTATTTTTTCATTATTTTCAATTATTCAATATTATTGTTTTGTTCAATGAAATAATAACGCTTGATCGTCGAATTTACTAATGGTAAAGATACGCAACCGCAAAAAAAAAAAAAAAAAATTTCGTTAACGACATACATTAGCGTCATTTAAAATATCGCGACACCGTGTCGCATGAATGGATAGGTCTACTCTTGAACCCAATACTCCGTTAGCTGTTGCGTACGAAATTAAAACGGCAGGTAAAAAAAAATAGCCTAAAGGCTGAAAATTAGGCCTAAAATATTGTTGCCACGGCAACGTGAAGTCTCACCGTGTAGCGTAAATAAATGGGCCTACTTTCGAACCCAATTCTCCGTTACTTGCTGTCACGAAATTCAAACGGCAGAGTTAAAAATCAGGCCCAAGAGCTGACAATTACTCCTAAAATCTAAAACTAGGCCTAAAAGCTAACACATTTATAACCGGCAATTGTGATGGTTACAACTTAAGATTACATAATAGAGATCGCTGTTGCGCATTGCGAGATGGAAGTTTGCGCCTCAACATTTCTGACGCCGGAAGTGGCGGAAGTGTACAGAAGATCGGTTGCGACTAGTAGTGATTTCACACAGAATTATTCGTCTCGGACTGGGGGCTGGCGGCGGCCGGACGCGGCCAGCCCTCTTTAGCAGTTTCTGGAGGGCCAGCGCGACTTGGTTTCAGACGGTTTAATTACAAGCGGCCGTTGTCGGCCTCCTTTGTTTTGACAACAACCGGTGGCGGGAAATTTTTAACTACAATGAAGCTTTGTTAGCATTTGCGGCACGGCGCGCGTTCGGATTTCAGACGGAATAATTAAAGCGTACCGAGCAGCGCCAGCAAGTGCTGGCCCGGGCTGGCCAGTTGTTGGGTAGCGGCCGTCGTGGCTCGCTTGCGCGCGGCATGGGACGGCACGGTACGCAAACATTATTCCGTGTGAAATCGGCGGGCGCGGCATGGCCCGTAAACATTATTCTGTGTGAAATCAGTGTATGTAACGACTAGGTTCCGACGATTACGTAAGTGCATAAAGGTGGCTTACTGAACTAAGTTATTTCTGATGTATGATTTTCGCTGTTGGCTAATTTTCAATAATATTTTCCTTAATATTATTTCCAGCAATGCATGGCTATTTATTTCTATTTATTACTAGGTCGTCAATGCAGCCGTTTGTCTAATGTAGTTGATGTATTTATTGTGGTTTATTTTGTTGTATCACTTGAAACTAAATACTACAAAGCGGAAATGTTACTGGGGTTACCTTGATGATGGTATATCTAGTCGTATGGTAAGGACCCCCGCATGGTACGACTACTTTCTTTTCACAGATATGTTCTTTAAAACCTTTGTATGGGGATCAATAGCAGTAAGACAGCATTTGATTTTACATAATGCGCAGATTGTGTCATCATGTCCATACTCTGACATAGTCAACATTTGAGATGAAATAGCTGAGTACAAAATGCCCGTATTCTAAGCGATGAGTCAGGACGACTCTAACTCCAGACTGCGATGGGTAAGCGATGATATTCTGTAACTTAGAAATGTTGCTTTCTCAAAATCCTACTCCAATCCTGGATAACTCAAACCTGTTCTCATGAATGGTATACTCTGAACCAACTGTTTGCGGGAAAGGTACGTTTCAAGCATGGAATCTCAAGGAAGATGCGAATTATGTTCCAAGTTCTCCCTTAAGCAAGAAGAGTCTTGGCTGCCGAACCGTTGAGCATTTTGGCACCTCACACACACAGCTGGCAATTGTGGTGACCATTGCTAGGCTTTTTCCTTCAGCGGGCATTTGGCTATGAAGTATAGAGCAATAGCTACACCCCCTTTTTTTATAAGTAGGTTGGGGTTGAAGTGAAGAGTGAATGCAAAGTAGTGTGCAAATGAATACGTCAAGTTGTAGGGTGGTTAGGGGGGGGGGTTTAAGGCTTAATGGCGCGTCGACAGCCAGGTCATTAGTGCAGTGGTCCGGGTTTTCACTGCGCCACACATTATAGAGATGTTGAACAAATCCCAAATCTGGTTCTTATATAGATCTGTACTTCCTACAAAAATTAAAAAATAAATAAAAAATCAGACAGAAGGATAGACTTATCGCCCAATACGTTATAGGCCTTACCGATGGTAAACGCAAAGTTAATAAATTCTTATTTGCCTTGGTTTTACAGCCAATTTCACTTTTTATTTTGTAATGAACCGTATATGTGTTACAAACTAAAAGCTCGTGTATAGTGGGATTTTACAAAAGAATTTTTAACAATGCGACTAGACTGGCAACGCATGCATTAAAAAAAATATGTATTGACATAATATTCCAAAACCTAACTTCGTTTTTAATTCGCTGTCTTTTGCAGTGCTCCACACTTCGTTAGTTACAATTTTAAATACTTCTAAAACTTTTTCCTGATATTCAATTTTGCTTACATAATTAATGCGTAGCCAGTATTGGCTTAATGTCAGTTCTTTTTGTGTTACAATGTTGGTTGATTATTTCTATATCTTGTTTTTGATTCATTAAATACAAGTACCTAATAAGCGCCACACAATTTTGTAAATTGTTCAATTTTAATACTTTAATTTTAATTTTGTTTTCATACGCACAGGAATGGGCAAAATTCCATTTCAATGGATTTGAGTAAACTCCTTAGACATCAAGTGAACATCAAATTCAAATCCATTTCTATAAACACCATTGATAAGCAATTCAATTCCAAATCTATTCCCATTCAAATTCATTAGTCAGAGTCAATTCCAACCAAATCACTTCCATGTTTCAAGGCAATTCAAACCATTTCCACATTTTGTATTTTAAATGATTCCCAATCCATTACTTTCGATTCTCATTCTGCCAAATTATTTCCAATTCAGTGACTTGCTGTCGATCCTGTCTTAGTTCCAGTCAATTCTCGGTTGATTCGGGAAATTTTTTGACCAGTTCCATTCAATTCTAGCCAATTCACATAATTTCAGGTAAATCCTGACAAAAATTTAGGTAATGCCGAAAATTTAGACGATATTTGGTGAATTTTGGGCTGAAATTGGGTCAGTTGATTTGGATTTTGTGGAATTGCCCGGAATTTCAGGATGAATCAAACCATGTCAAAACAAGGAATTTTAACTCCAATAAAAATCAAATCGTTGACTTGGCGGAATTTAGGATTAATCAAGCCAATTCCATGAATTCATAACCTGGAATTGTCCAACGTAGAATCAATGCCACCAAGTCCTGAATTGACTTGCGCCCATCATAACCAAAATAGTTTAGTTAAAATGAACACGTGTACTTTATGAATGTGTTTAGGTATCGGTATCGATTTTTATGTATAAATTTTATAAACAAAAATGAAAAAAGTTTTTTTTTTTTTATAACTGCACTCTTCATTAAATTCACGGGAAGAAAAGTTACAAATATCTCCAGAGCTGAACACAGTCGAGTTTGTAGGGCTATATACCTTAACAAATCGCTATATTGCACAATCACTCTTTATACAAATTCGTCATGCTAATGAGAAGAACATCGTAATTGGAGTCATTTACAGACAACCTAACACCAATTATGATGAATTTAGCAAAAGTGTGTCTTCTATGCTTGATAAAATACGTCATTCCAAAGATATACTTTACCTTGTTGGTGACTTTAATCTTGATTTACTTAGTTATCAGAAAGACGCTAGCGTTTCTGACTGGCTTGATTTAATTCAAAGTACCGGATTAATTCCTACCATTACAGTTCCTACACGAATTACTAAGACGTCTGCTACGCTTATTGATAATATTTTTTGCAACAACCATACAAACCCTTATATTGCTTCAGTACTGACTGAGCCAATTTCTGATCATATGATCACGATTCACACTACTTTCTTTAAGAAAGTGACGGCTTGTCCATCGCCTAAATCAGTTGACTTTAAAATTAGAAACATCAATCTACAGTCCATTCAAAAATTCAGGCAAGCACTTACTTCGCACAAACTTCTGCCAGATACAAAAACTAATGTTAATGTAGTGTACAGACATTTTGCCAGTACTTTTAAGTCCTTATGTCAATACTGTTTCCCTCTCCGGACTGTACATAAAAACAATAAACACACAACTAATCCTTGGATTACCCCAGCCATCATTAAATCTTCTAAAACAAAAGCTAAGTTATATAAGGACTTCCTTAGAACCAGATCGACAGAAGATGAAGAACGTTACAAGTCATTTAACAGAGTACATGTACAAATTATACGACAAGCGAAAAAATTATATATTGATAATAAATTTAAAGTTGCAAACCAAAGCATCAGAGACACATGGAAAATTATTAACACTCTCATGGGTAAAAATAAATTCAACTCTTCGGTTAAGACTCTATCTAAAAACAATGAATCAATTACAAATCCCTCTAACATTGCAGAGGAGTTCAATAATTATTTTACTTCCATAGGTGGTAATCTGAAGAAAGCTATCTCTAATCTTAATAAAACTGTCACAGATATGTATTCGCAGCCCAGCAGCAAATCGTTTTTCATGTCTCCTTGTACGGGTCCTGAGTTAGCTTCTATTATCAATACCTTAGCTAATTCTAAATCAGCTGGTCATGATCAGATTACAACTGATATTATCAAACAAGTTGCTCCACAGATTATTCCTGCCCTTGTTGAAATTATTAATCTAAGTTTAGCTGAAGGGCAGTTTCCTGATGACCTTAAAACAGCAAAAGTTTTACCGATTCATAAAGGCGGAAGCCAAAATGATATAAACAACCATAGACCTATTTCGGTTTTACCTGTGATTTCAAAAATTCTTGAAAAGGTTGTGTTTAAGCGCCTCTACTCTTATCTTGACAATAATGATATTCTTACTAACAGTCAATATGGATTTAGACCTGGAAGAAGTACTGAAGGGGCAACACTCAAATTCGTTCAGGATGTTGTTAATGCTTTTGAAGAGAATCTTTATACTGTTGCCATCTTTATTGACTTGCGAAAGGCTTTTGATACAGTCAACCACAACCGTCTGTTGCATAAACTGAATCATTATGGTATTAGAGAGGTTACAAATAAGTGGTTTGAAAGTTACCTTGAAAATAGAAATCAATATGTCCAAATCGAAGCCAGCTCTTCTACAAGACAACCTATTAATTGTGGAGTTCCTCAAGGATCAATCCTTGGACCATTATTGTTCTTAATCTATGTTAATGAGTTGCCAGCTGTTTCCAATTTGCTTGCAATTCTTTTTGCGGATGACACTACTTTATATCTCTCAGGCAAAGATTTAAAAAATCTTAAGAAAACCATAAATGCTGAACTTAATAAAATTTCTGATTGGTTTAATTTGAATAGATTGTCTCTCAACATCGAAAAGTCGAACTTTATGATTTTTAGAATCCGACAAAAATCTTGCAACCACATGCCTAATTTAGTAATAAATAAATGCAAATTAAAGGAGGTCTCAAACATTACCTTTTTAGGCCTAAAACTTGACCCACATCTTAATTGGAATCCCCACACCAACTTCATGTCCAACAAAATTTCTAAAGCCGTTGGTATCTTACATAAACTAAGAGACGAGCTACCTACTAACCCAACTGTATCATGCAATTATTCAACCGTATCTAAATTATTGTACACTTGTTTGGATGAACACGTCAAAAACTAATAAATTACGACTATTAAAACTTCAAAAGAAAGCTGTCCGAATCATTTTGCATCGACCTTCAAAAGACCATAGTCTCCCACTTTTCTTTAAACTGAACATTCTTCCTATTCATGATCTTATCACTTACCGAAGTGGTGTCTATATTTATAAAAACAGACACAATCTTGTAAAGTTCAATTTTAACGTTCATAGCTATCCTACTAGAAACATGCTAAAATGTCACCAGTCCTTTAGTAGAACTACTAGCAGCAAGATGTCTTTGGTTGGTCAAGTATCCACCATCTGGAATGCCATTCCTCCTGACATAATCCAGAGCTCAAGTGCCCATAGTTTAAAAAAAATCATTTTAAACACTGCCTTACCAATGCCACATTACTAAACTGAAAATTAAATTCCATTTTTCTCCATTTACTTATATAATTATAACGTTTTATTCTGCATTTAGATTCTTTTTTTTTACATTGTTTAACGTCATTTTTTTTAGGTGTTTTCTGTTTTTTTTTCAGTGCTTTCCATAGTTTTATTTTTTTTTCTAATTTTTTCCATTTTCCGAATAATTTATTGTGTAATTTTCTTTAATTTTTTAACATTCGCCTATGTGTGATTGCACTATTGTGCAATTAACTATTATGTATGTATTTTTTTATTATTATTATTTCATTGTAGTCATTTATTCAATTTATTTTTGTACTGGGCTCGTAAAAGACCTTGGTCTTCAACCCACTATCAATGTATTTTGTTTTAATTATGTTTTAAATAAAGCCCGTCTTCTTTCCCTTTCTAACGCTGACGAATTCATTATTTTCTAACCTAAGACGTAATATTTCAACTGTCGTCAATGTAAAAATATTTACAGGTAATGATATTAAGTATAGCATACTTAATATACGGAAATTACGTAAAGTAAGCACGTTTTACAAGCGAACTTTGGAGCTTGCATGGATGATGTCGCATTTTATCAACAGCTGGAGGTAACACTTACACTTTAGATATAATTATCCTACCCTTGATATTTCGGTCACTACGTTCATAAAACACATAGAGTTAACATCATTCCCTCTACAATGGTTTACCCTTCTTCATTCCTAATTCGCATGAGTGTTTTACAGGCATTTCGGGCCGTATTTATAATAAATAATAATAAAATGACTTTCTTTGCTCCATTTAGAAGAGCAAAGTGGACATGCAAGGGTGGAGTGGACCATTAACAGCACGCCATTCTTTAAAAAAAAAAAAAACATTAGCAAATTCGCATCAGCAAATGCACGTCAAAAAATATTATAAAAAATATTCATGATTTCTTGAGGGAAAAAATGTGGATTAAAAAGAAAGAAATCGGGAATAAAGGAGAATGGAGGTGGCCGACCTCAAGCGCAGTTTTTTTAAAAACTTACACAAAATTAAACTGGACAATTACCGCTAGTGCGTGCTTTAGGAAAAGTACAAATATCAAATTACACATTTACCAATTGAAGACAAAATTGACTATCGTCAAAAATAAAAAATAATAAAAACACAAAAGTACTGATCATTCCTACTTATGGACAAAAACTGGGACGCAATAGGTGTCGTTTCAGGCAACACACGTTCAAACGCCTCTTGAAAATATTTACCGACGGGACGGAAACAATGTCGTCACTCAGTATGTTCCAGACAGGAACAATTCGAACACACAAAAAAATGATTTCCTACAGTTTAATTTAAATTGTGGGGGTACTAGCTTAAATCCGTGACCTCTAGTTATTGTTACATTACCTACCTCAAAAAAAGGTATGGTTATTGGGAGAAGATTTTGGACAATTTTGTATGCCAGAACAAGGTCTGTCTTTAGTTTGCGGAGTTCTAAAGAATCCAACCATAGAATTTTCAGCCGCTGATCGTATGAAAAATTTTTCATATCTGGATTTTGTGAAGCGCCACTAAACAGATTCGAGATGGTCAATATCCTTAAGTAAAGTTGGTGCCCAAAGCTGACTCGCGTATTCGAGGATAGGGCGCACATACACCTTCAAAGCCCAGAGTTTAGTACATAAGTTGCCAGAAGTAAAGCATCGTTGAACAAGAGCGAACCTGAGATTAGCCAACATCGTGATGTAATTACGATGTGTGGAAGGTTTTAAGTCTGGCCGGAACCAGACACCTAGATCCTTAATGGAAGATACTGTATGGAGATATGTGTTTCCAATACTATAATTAGTGTCTGCGGAGCCCCTCCTTTTCACTGGAAAGAGGGAGTTGCCAAATTTCGGCCCAATGATTTACACTGGAAATTTCTCGTTGAAGAGAACAATGATCAAGTTGGGTAATGATTGCTGAGTGAAGTTTTAAATCGTCGGCAAATTTCTCCTAAGTTACAGATGTGTTGTTTGTAAGAAGGTCATTGATGAAAAGTACGAAGAGCAAGGGGCCAAGGACGGAACCTTGTGGAACCACTAACTACCGTAGCAACTTCGGATGAAATATCACCAATAACAACTAGTTGAGATCTTCTGGTAACGAATGCTCTAATCCACCCCAGCAACGTTTCCCTGAAACCCATAGTACTTCAGTTTAAATATTAACTTAGAATGTACTACCAATTCAAAGGCTTTCTTGAAATCGAATAGGATAATATCAGTATTAATGCCGATGTCAATAGCCTCAGTCCATTTATCAAGAGCCACAAGTTGTTGATGTGCTGCAGAACAGCCAGGCAAGAATCCATATTGGTCATTTTTAATTATATTAAATTTGTCGACGTGTTGCATCATACTTCTACGCACAATTGTTTCCATAACTTTACATGGAACTGCAGTCAGGGAAATGGGTCGATAATTCTTTGGGTCAGCTGAGTCACCCTTTTTGAAAATTGGTATAACGTTTGCTGTAGACCAATCGGTAGGTGAAATACCGGAAGTAAATGAAAGATCAAAAATGACTTTTAGTGCAGAAGCAATTTGATAAGTTATTTGTTTATAGAAAAATGCAGAATTCCATCTGGGCCAATCGCACGCGTAGGTTTTAGATGGAGTAAAGTGGAAATAATCTCCTCAGTAGTAAAACGTATAGCTGTGCAAGCCTCGCCAATGACAGTGCCGTTCAGATTGGTTATAACAGGCAGTTGGTTGTTGTCAGTTCCCCCATTTTTTGATAATTCAAGGTTAAAAACGATAGCTTTCTCCTTAGAACCAGTGATTAATTTATTATCCACTCTTAGTGGTGGTATACTATACGTAAGGAATGTGTTTTTTAGTCAAGAAGTTTTGTATTATTTGTTTTCCTACGGAACCTTATACGAAACGGAAAGTCCTGGGTTCGAGTCCCAGTCAAGGCAGTTGTATTTTCTTTCTTTCTCACACTAGTGTATTGTGTATCCTCACAGGAACAGTCTTTAATGCGGACTGGTTGCTTCGTTTGCCCTTTACCTTGTGATTTCTTTATTTATTTCCTTATAGGAAGTTCATGAGCCATTCAGGATTGGTATACTGTAACGCTTGCTCAAGTGAGTCTGCCTCGAAGAAACTGGCTCAAGTCAAGATCGAGCCGTCATTGGGAATATAACATCTATAGAGCAGTGACACGACGTAGTGTTATTGTATACAACTCTATGCTGGAGCCTTAATGCAATAGCTGCAAGGGGCACTGCAGAGAGAAACAGAAGGGCGTCATACTGAAGCCGATGCTGTGAAGAGTGATTTCTTAGACCTAAAACGGGCGATTTTTGTTGTTGAAGAAAACAACGTTATTTTAAGCCTAAGAAATCCGCTCTTCTGTTGTTTTTCCCTCCATTCTTATGTAGTGCACCTTGTAGTTATGCCCTCCAAAACCCATACTGGTGCCAATTTGGTGGCAAACGTCACGGCTCCATACCTCACTTCAATCCCTACTTAAAGGAACTGGTTCCCCAATTCGACATCGTTGCACATATTCTAAAAACAGTATCCACGTTCTAGATTCTCTGTCATCCAAGTGGCTGATGTGGGTCACGTGATCTTGTTTTAGTCATGAAAATTCGCGACGCTGCAGCGAAGTGTTGTTCTTTTTTTTTTTTTTAATTTGCTGCCATTTTCTTTATATTGCACAAGATTCTACGGTGCTACAACTAGGAGTTAAAAAGGCGAAAAGGTGCCTTTAATGGAGTCAGAGTTGGAGCCGAGTCGTAAGTCATCATTCGGAATACGTTTTTTTTTAAGTTATGCAGCAGTCAGCGCTGAAACTTAACGATTAAGGAACCGTCAGAAATACTACATCATGGGGTAAAGGCCAAAGGCTTTGAGGAATATTTGACTGCTGATAGATAGTTCTGAGTCATATCCAATAACTTGCATCCACTTTTGGGAGAACAGTGGCCCTCTCCTATCCGTATCACGTTGTGTTGGAGCTACTGATCCGTAATAATTAGAACACATCGAAACTTGGGCTTTTTGGCTCCGATCACCGCGTTTGCTTGTTTCCCACACTGGCGGATGTTCCTTTACACCAGTCATGGCACCATAGTCGTTTTACCCAATCAGGAAACGACACAGCTTTCTGCCCTTCCATTGCACAAGCGAACATGCCGACTGCGGCATGTAAGGGAGTGGTCATTCTAAATGTTTGGTTGGGAAATGCATGAATTGAATGTCTTCTGTTCTACCGTTTTTTTTTTTAATTCATAATACCTAATAGTTATAGTACCCCTGACGAACTACATGGGTTTTATGAGCCGATGGGCGAGATCCCCAACATAGCAGCCAATCCGCTAGAACTACGTCAAGATGACGCCGAGGCGAAGCCGAGACATCATCGCGACGTAGTTCGAGCGGATTGGCCATGTAAGGGTAATTATCCATAGGATCATAAATCCTATACATTTCGCCACGGGTGCTATAACTAATTTATCGTACGGTCTCTAACTTTCGAAATTAAAAAAAAAATTTGGGGTAAATGGAAACTATGCATTCGCAAATGAATTGGATGGTCTGTTGTTTATACAAATTTTGTGTCGTCACGTTTGCATAATTTTGTTTTGATGCAGTCAGGTTTGCGGCCGATACCATTTGAGCGAGAGGGGGGGGGGGGAATGAGCAGGGGTGTGTGTCTAGAGGGAGAGATTTTCTTTAAAAATAAATAGGTTTAGGAGATGCGGGTTTTTTTTTATAGTCATTGGACTGATGTTTATTATCTTGTTGCGCATTACGGAAATTTCATCATGAAAAATCGTCGTTCACCCATAGGTTAACCTGAAAGGTTAAAAACTTTTTTTTTAATTCGCTCATTTTACGTAATGTGTCGTCTTTTTTTAATTTGCATAATGTACTTTCTGAGCGGGGGTCTTCGCGTTTAAGTCATTCTCTGATGGATAACGAAAGTTTGAACGACAGCGAAGAAGTTTTAAGCTTAATAACGTCCAAGAAAAGGTTCGGGTTTCATCTTCATCTTTAGTCACTGGGAACATTACACGGATAATTCAGCAATAACGTATTCTTGTCAACTTCGTGGGCAGTTATGGACATTGTGGGTGTAATTTTCGAAGAGGTGGGGGGGAGGAGAATAGCGTAACGCTTAATTTTAACGATGAAATTTCATGCATATTTCGTATACGTTATGTCAGTTGGTGTTTTCTAAAGACATGCAGGTTCACGTTACATTTGTGATTTACAGTTGCCACCTGTTTTTTTTTTTTTGGGGGGGGGGTGGTCGTAAGCATTTAAAGTATTTAATTTTCTTGTCTAGAATTTGAAATGTGTAAAACCATGTGAGAATTCATTTGCTTTTATCTTAAATTGTTGCTTAAAAAAAAAACACGGGTTTCAATTTTTCTTACAAGGAACGTAGGTTAACATTACAAAATTCGAATGAATTCTCGCATGATTTTATTCAGCAATTCTTCCTTTTGAAAGTGTTGGCACTGTCGTATCGCCACTTCCCTGAGCATGGCTTCCATACCGCCACAATTTAGTGTGGTGATATATCTCATATCGCCACACTTTAGCGTGGTGATATATCTCATATCGCCACACTTTAGTGTGGTGATATGGGATATATCGCGTCGCGTTTTTTGGCATTGAGAAAGTTAGGGACCGTATAATAAAAGATGTTGCTAGCGCCTGTAAG
Organism: Lithobius niger; assembly: GCA_023313725.1. Taxonomy (NCBI): domain Eukaryota; kingdom Metazoa; phylum Arthropoda; class Chilopoda; order Lithobiomorpha; family Lithobiidae; genus Lithobius; species Lithobius niger. The sequence continues at coordinate 10,873 of JAHWFP010151936.1, read as the reverse complement.
GTGTGAAATGGAGGCAATGACGATGACTGTGCCTCAGTACTTACATTCTTAAACTAAACAGCAACCTAGCCAATTCCAACTACGCATTGGTAAGGTGTGCATTGATTCTGAGACTTCACCGTCCAGCGTCGTAGCATTGGTTCTGCGGAGCTTGGGCTCAACGCTACGCATGGTTGTTGAGTCGTGGTTGTACCACAGTATCGGCCCGATTTTGAGACAGAAAAAAGCATATGCGACTATAGTGTGCGCTGCGTATCTTGAGTCCTGCACTTACTTTGTGATCGGCTACGTCTTCCTGGAGGGGGCGGCTTTAACCGACGGGCGCCATTGTTTTTTGTAACTACTTTGGATATCAACAAGGCACTCTGCGACCAAACACGTACAATCCATTATTTGTGTTCATTCTGGGGCGAACTCAAGATGGGCCGCGGACACTATAGTCTTCTATACAGTATTAACGGAAGAAGTAAACAAGCCAAGCAGCGCAAATCATATAGGCCTATTAGAAATAACGTCGTACAGTAAGCCACTTTTATGCACTTAGGTTTCGTCGGAGTGGCATGACCCGGATTCGAACTGGCAACCAGATTCGTCCCCAAACCACAGACCTGGCGCTATGTCTGTTATCTGGGACGAATTGGGTTGCCAGTTCGAATTCGAGCCATGCTGCTCCGACGAAACAACGTAAGTGCATAAAGGTGGCTTACTGTACTGCGTTATTTCTAGTGTATGATTTTCGCTGTTTGGATTATTTTCGTCTTTCCTTTATTTAATTTGCAGCGACTATATTTATTTGCACAGTATTGGTGCCGAAATCACAGGTTATTCGGCTGATTTGTAACATCTTGTACTGCTGCCGCTTTCTGTTCGCCGAGGGCGTTAGTTACAGCCCAAAAGAATGCCAACTGAGATGCTGCCTCGATTTTTATTGCAAAACTTCGTGAGTGGCAGTGTGGCAACTAAAAAATGCCGATTGTGGCTTGAAATGGATCCTGGGTAGTTTCTAGAAAAATTGTCACTCTCCGTCCCGAAATAACCTTAGCAGTTGAAAGGTTCATTAATTCGGCAATTTTCGTTTCCTCTTCCTTTATTTGTGGCTGGTCATTTTTAACTCGCGGCAGAGAAAATAATCTGTTTTAAAGAGTTGTGCTGCATGCCCGCAAAATTGCATTCCCAGAAAAATAAATCGGAGTGTGGGGAAGGGGGACGGGGGAATGAGATCGGCGTGACATACTTTTCAATGGGCGTATATGCGTAGGTATGACAAAATGTGACATTGGGGAGGGAAGGGGGCCAAAATCGGCCAAAAATAGCGTTACATACTGTATGAATGTTCTCCAACGTTACCACAACATGAATTGGTAGCGAACCTGGAAGTCTTGGACCACTTCAACAAGTTTCAAGGAGAACCATAGTGGAATAGTGACAGGACGAGACTAAGGAAGATTGCTCCTTGAACCTGGCTCGGCTCTGCAGGGGCAGACGCACGTACAGTGGAAAGTATTAGCACGGACCTTTCGATGGTAGCGAGAATATTTCCATGTGGTCGCATGAAGTGGACTTTCATCCTTACGTTGTAGACCGCTTCAAAGTACCTAACTGGACGAGGACAGGCTGGTATGCCACTATATACTTCATTCATCCGTCTACATTCTTTCCTTTTCATTTATCCTTTTGCCCTTTCCGAAGTCGAGCAAAGAGACGCAACCGAACAAGCATCCTGGGGTGAACCTACATACAAACGAATTCCTACTCAAGAGACAATAAACCCCGACAGGCTGCGCATTATGAAGCCAACAGCAAAATACAATTCCGTATACACCATGAGAGCTTCACCAGCCGCCACAGCTGTGCGGGAAGTACAGGTGGGGAGGGAAGTGGGGGGTATTGAGGCTTTAAGCGCGTCGACAGTCAGGTGATTAGCGCCACCCTCATAAACAGTGCAGTGGTCCCGGCTGCGCCACACATTAAGAAATGTTAACCAAACCCCAAAACTAGAGCTTATCGTAGATCTGTACCTCCCTCAAACATAAATAAAAACTGACACAGCGGCATGCACGGAGGGGGGAGCATTTTCCCCTCCCCTTTTTGGGAAATGCTCTTTTCAGAAAAATGCATTTTTTTGCCCTTTTTGAAGAAAAAACATGCCATGTTTTGCTTTTTTGCACTGAAAAATGTTAGTCTCAGCAAGGAGAAAGGGCCTAGAACCCTAAAAAGGGCAAAAAGAAAGCTAGGAAGCCCAAGAAAGGGGCCAAAAACGGTAAAAAAGTGAGTAACAGGCAAAAAAAAAAAAAAAGTTCTCAGAAAAGTAAAGCCTCAGCGTGTCTTTTCACTGAAAGTTGCCCCTGCCCTCTCGGATGTCTGTTCACGCTGCTGCCCGGACAGGAGGAGGCCTGACTTATCGTCTAACTGACCCGCGGGAAGTTCAATGATGGGTCGACGTTCGACAACGATATCCAAGCAGTACGGCCTACCGCCGACCAACTCAGTGACGTCATATGCACTATTGGCTCCATATTTTACAGCCGACAAACACCTCCATTTGCAGAGACGAGAACCTGACCCACTGAAGGCCAGACAGTTTCTTAACCGCCCAAAGGTGAATTCAAGAGTGTCAACTGCTGACCGGACCCAACTGGTACTTTTAACGTTGGAACAGCCGACTCTACTGGTGGCCTGGACAATAAGAAATGGCGCCTGACAGATAAGTGCCATTGATTTCACCGTAAATAATTTTGGGTTACCTAATTTTGGGTTACCTAGTCACGATGCGAGCGTTCCCGTTAACACATTAGCGGGGTCGGTGGCCACCAACATTGATGTACTCCACGAAACAGCCATGAAATATATTCAGGTTACAAAATTAGAGGGGATAACCTCACAAACGTAGATCTTACTTCCCCAAAAGCATGTTAAATTTCTGGTTAAGTTACCTCAAACTGTAGTTACGAATTCGTCCCTCACTGAGAAGGGCAGAATACCGTTCTTGAGAGCACAGCCCTCTGGGTAACATGAAAGGGAATTTTAGTTTAATGCTCTTACCGATTCTCACCACATCAGGGACACCAAACCTAACTTGTTCTTATTGCCCCTGAATTGTAAACCTTTGTTGTACTTTGCCGTAGCAGTTCCCCCTAGGAATTTTAGCCCACAGAGTTATCGATACCCTATTCCAACTGTTATTGAAAAATGACGATTGACTTAGGCCATCATCTGTTCACCAAGGTAGTGCATGATTCTCTTAAACCTTGTACCAGCACAAAACAAACTCAAGGGGCTATTTCTGCAGTCAGTCAACCAACTGCAACTCCTCAAACCTGCATTGAGCTTCAACCCGACATATCATCCTTAGGCTGACCACGACCTTCGTACGCTGTGCGACTGGATGCAGTGCACTCCAGTCCTGCTTGGCACTTGGTCTTTTGGCGAGACTGCAAGTTGGCAGACGCCAGCTGGGTAAAGATGATTTCCGATTTTAAACCATTTATGAGTTTATTGTTATTTACTTGCGGTGACTTTTCAGTTTCTGTTAACGAAATTCACAGTACATAAACGATTAAAATGTATCAAAACGTTAGTGTGTCGCCCGCCAAGAAAACGACACCATCCAGATAAAATATATATGTGAGCATGGTGACCACTAGACACTTTGCGTCTTTAAAGCTAAGGCAGTTTGGCTGTTTTCAGCCATCTGAGGATAAATAAAAGGCTAAAACTTGTTTGGTCGGGAGATTTCGGTCACTTTACAACATTTCGGTCGCTTTACAACTGTTAGTGACACAGCTTTACGTTTTCCTTTTGAAAAAAACGATGTAAATAACGTTGATATCTGCATAATTGCTGCCTATTGGCAACTACTAGCTAATGCCATTTTTGTTTCACAAAAATTAATTTTTCCATACTGTGAATAAAGCTGATTCTTAGCTCATTTTGAAGGTATTGCTCTGGAGATGTCCTTTTCATAAAGCCTCTTCTAAATGGTCAAGTGGTTCAGGGGTTAGGGAACTCAACAACCAAATATACATTGTTTTAAACATTGTTCTTATGCAACAATGCCAATCAGCAAACGCCAGCTTCAATACGTAGAATGAAGATCTACCACAAAATAAAACTTGTTAAGGATTCCACCCAAGCTTTTCGGCCGTGTGAAGACGTGATATCAAACGCCAAGCTCTTTCGCCAAGCTAATCCCACCGAGTAATAGTTCGAAGGTTAAATGAAATATACGAAAATTGCTTACTGTGCAATTTTCAACGTTTCAAGTCTCAGACAGTGTGATTAGCTTGGCAAAAGACATTGGCATTTGATACAACGACTTCACACGGCCGAAAAGCTTGGCGGGAATCCTTCATAGGTTGGTTTTGGGATATATTATAAATGATAACAAGGAAAAAACGAAGTAGATATTATCGCTACAACATTGTCGTTAATTCTGGCTATTTCCAAACTGTGATGTATGCAGGTGTCTGACATACTGTTGTGGGTTCACTAAGGCATGATTAAAACAGGAACACAGTGTTGTAGGCTAACACTTGAAGGACGGTTTTATTCAGTTGGTACAGCCTTTATATATTGAATGTCACATGACATGTAGTCATGTGATATAAGTATGGCAACGACATTGTATGGATAGACTGATTAACTAAAGAGGTATGTTAGGCTATGTATGGGGTTAACATTGGGACTTAAAAGACTACCATTGTGGTGCCTCTATGACGACACCACAATACAACCAACTAATAAAAAAAAGAAAAAAAAATTCTCTAGTCTAGCTGAAAAATAAATATGTATTATCGAAGACATGAATTTTTTTTTTATATTAGTAACTGCCTACTTTAAGTTGTATTTATGAAGAAAATGTGTCGCTTTCAAAGAAGAACTAAACATTTTGTGAAAGCTTGTAACCCCCCCTTAACTCAACAAAATATCTGAAATTTTAATGATGCTTGAAAAACTGGCATCATGAAATCAATCTGATTTATATTTCATGTAAACTGGCTTGTAATTGCTATTTTTTCTGAATAGATTTCGGTAGTGTTTCCTTCTTTTATGGCTTTTTGGTTATAACAACAACTGCTGTTTACAACGGAGTTGATTAGTTGCAAACATGTGGCTGCTGAGTTCATCTGTCAGTTTGTTACAGATGGTTATCTCACGCCGGAGGCTGTTTCAGCTCCCAAAGCAGTTGTCCGGTCGTGAAGGAAATTTTACATGAAAGAGAAAAGAAACATGTTATAAAACCGAGGAATCAATTTTCCTCACGAATAACTGAAAACACAACATGTTGCCAACCATAGGCACAATTTAAAATTTACAAGGTCTATTCCTTGCACAAATAACATTTCCTACACAGGTTGCGAGCATCGCACAAGTTAAAATACAACCCCCAGTTGGGCTGACGTAGAACAGGTTACAAACACTTATATTAGCCTACGTTATTTATCAAATGTTGAGCTTGTCCGGAGCTCGTTTGGTTCGCTTCGGACGACCTGATACTATTGGAGGCTGCACTGCATCATCTGCACGTGGTGGAGATGGTGCAACCTTACGTTTTCTCAGTTGGCTTTTCACCGTAGTGGGCTCCGATGGTTTAGCTGGAGACTGCCTTATAAGTAAAGGAGGTTCCAGGCCACCTGTCACGCCAATATCTCGCTGGGAGGCGCTGTAATTTTGCGACATGGCTAATTCACTGGGAACAGTGACGTCATCGGACTCGCCCACTGGCTGTGTGTGGGGTGACATTGACTGGATTGTGCTGACACCTGGTGTCGCAACTCGTAAATTGTCAGGTGAGGTGCTTTTGATTGGTGTAGCTCCCTGCCTGGCAATGGTGGAACGCCGTGATTGACCCACTGACTGCCGCCGACAATTTGAATGCTCGTGTGTCACCTGTTCGTGACGTGATGTGCCAACCGAATACCGCTGTTTCGAAACCAAGTGTTCTTTAGAATTACCGGCCTCTTTATTCATGGCCAAATCTACGGAGTTATTCGATGGAATTTGTGAATTTGGATTTAATTCTTCGGCATCTGCGGGATAAATTCGAGGCCTTAGTTGATCATGGTGCTTTCGCACTTCAACCTGCTCTTCAGTAAGTACACTGTAGATTAAATGAGCTAGCTTCTTTTCGATAGATCCCCATCGACCATAGCTTAGGGTTAGATTTGCTATAGTCACGATACCAGATTTTATCGCCAACTTGATAGTTAACTGAAGCACGATGTTGGGTGCCTTTAATCTGTTTTTGTTGGTTTCTTTTAACAACGGACACAGGGTCAGGATAAAGCAAATCCAATCTAGATTTTAATTCTCTATTGAAGAATAATTTACCAGGTGTAGCTTGGGTGGTAGAACTTATCGTGATTCGTGACGATAATAAGTATGCATTTATACTTTCCTGAACAGAACAACCGTCACGCCGAGCAGCTTTGTAGACACGTTTAAAATTTCGGACGTAAATTTCGGCTAATCCGTTAACCCACGGCGCAAAAGCCGGGCCTGATAGGTGTTGGATTCCGTTAATTGTTAACCATGATTTAAACTCTTTAGAGGCCCACTGCGGGCCATTGTCGCTAACTAAGGAATCCATCAGCCCGTATTCAGCAATGTGGTTATTCAAAATATCAATAACTTTAGCTGACGTGGTAGTTTTCATTTTGTGCACGAACGGAATTTTACTGTGTGCATCCACTAGGATTAGAAACATGAAATTATCTAACGGTCCTAAAAAATCAGCGTGATATCTAGAATTTGGCTTTTGTGGATACTCCCAGGTATGCTTGGGTCCTGCAGATTGAGTATCCTTAAATTCTTGACAATTAGAACAGGATTTAACTTTGTTTTCAATATCTGCATCAATAGAAGGCCACCACACCTTAGACCTAGCCAAGCTCTTTAATTTAACAATTCCAAGGTGTGAGCTGTGCAAATCTTTTAAAATTTGACGTCTTAAAGCTGTCGGCACGACGATTCTAAACCCCCAAAAAAGTGTGTCACTTTCAATCGAGATTTCATTGTGGCGTGTGAAGTACGGCTGCATGTCCGGATTATCACACACTTCAGGCCAGCCACGATTAACGTAACGGTATACTTTTGACAGTAATTTGTCACGCTTGCTTTCCATAACCAAAGCTTCGTTTAGCACTGGTAAATTGGAGATGGTTTCCAACGCTAGTACATTGTACTGTTGTTCAGCCTCTTCAAACTCCTTGTCGTTAGGGAGCGGAAGTCTAGATAGTGCATCAGCAGTTAAATTCTGCTTGCCTGGTATATGTTGGAAATCATCATCATAAGCATTAAGCATAACCACCCAACGTTGTACACGTGCTGCTGCCATCTGTGGGATACCCTTTTTAGGGCCATAAATCCATATTAAAGCCTTTTGGTCAGACTGCAATATAAATTTCTGACCGTAAACGTACTCATGAAACCGTTCAACTCCCCAAGCCACGCTGAGAGCCTCACGATCAAAATGACTGTAGCCTTGTTCGGTTTTGGGTAGCTTCCGTGAAGCGAAAGCTATTGGACGCGATTCGCCGTTAGGCATGACATGCATCAGGCACGCCCCCACCCCGTAGGGTGAGCCGTCACAAACCAGTTTAAGCTTTAATTTTGGGTTATAATGCACCAAAACTTTAGATTTAACAAATAATTCTTTTACTTTGCTAACAGCTTGGTCACATTCAGTCCCCCATGTCCACTTTACTTTAGGGCTTAACAACCGGGTAACAGGGGAAAGAATACGAGCAAGGTTAGGGAGATATTTTGAGTAATGATTCACGAATCCTAAGAAACTTTGCAGTTCTTGAATACAAGTTGGATTCGGTGCGTTTGTGACTGCTTCAACCACCTCAGGGAGTGTGTGCAAACCTTCAGCATTTATCATATTATATGTCCTAAATATTTTAGTTCAGGCTGTGACAGCTTACACTTGTCGATCCTAGGCCTAGCCCCTGCATCCTGTAGAGCAGTTAGCAGCTGATTCAAAGATTCGTCATGCTTTCCCCCCTTCCCGCTCACGAGGATGTCATCATAAAATGGTGAACATTTGGGGATTTTACTCGTGATTTGCGTCAGGACCCTCTGGAAAATTCCAGGACTGGACGCAAGGCCCAGAGGTACACGAAGCCAGCGAAAAAGACCCAGGGGAGTGTTTATTGTTAATGCTGCCTGCGACTCAGGGTCTAATTCAATTTGTAAAAAGGCATCCTTAAGATCGATAAGGCTAAATCTGTCACTACCTGCTAATTCACTAAATAATTCAGCAGCTGTGGGAACCGGATAATGGTCCACCTCCAATTGTGGATTTACGGTGGTTTTGTAATCGCCAATAATTCGAATGTCGCCATTCGCTTTATGCACGATCACGATCGGTGTCAACCATTCTGAGGTTGCCACTGGCTCAAGAATTCCTAAGCTAACCAGGCGCTCGATTTCCTGATTAACTTTTTGTTTTAAGGCCAAAGGAACAGGGCGAACTCGACTATACACAGGTTTTGCGTCGGCCTTCAACTGAATCTTGGCTTTGAAGTTTTTCAATTTACCCATGCCCTCACTGAAAAGTTCGGGAAAACCTTTAACTATTGCATCCGTGTCAACTGGTGGAATCCTTGCTTTAACCTGTTTGACTCTTTTAACTTTAGTTTGCAAATCACAGTATGGTTCAAAATTAACTCTAAAGATTGAAAGCCAATCTTTCCCAATTAATGCGGGTTTATACATTTTTGAAACTAGTGCATCCAAGTATTCAGTTTGACCGTTAACGTTAACCTTGAGACTTACTGTGTAAATCGTTTTCTCCGTCCCTTCGGTGTATGAGTGGATAGAATACGGACTGAGCATTAAAGGACAATCCGAAAAGTATTTTTCATGCCACTCAATTGGTATTATTGTAGCATCTGCCCCGGAATCAAGTTCCATATTAAGCTTAATTCCATTAAGGCAGATAGGCATAATCCATTTGTGGATTTTTAGGGAATTCACTACTATTACGATTTTATTTGTCACTACAGGAATTGAAAATTGCTCTGCAGCCTCGGACAGCCCTACTGTGTTATTTTGCAGACAATAATCTTCCTCCGACTCGCACTCACTTGCCGAAGCAGACTCAGAATTTTCGGGCTCATTATCTGATTCGCTGTCAGTTTCACGTTCAACCCTGTGGACTTTCTTTTTATAACTGTATTTCAGTTTGCTTTTGGGCCTAGCCTTAAAATTCGAACTCGAGCTTGGTTTTGAGTATTCTGCACTTTTAGAAGTTTTACTGCCACTACTTTTTCGACATACGGCTTTTAGATGTCCTTTAATATGACAACGGCCACAAATAAAATCCTTGTATTTACATCGGGTTTTCACGTGCCCGTTTTTCCTGCAACAATAGCAGATTAAGTCTTTGTTAAATTTGACTTTTGCTTGAGCTCTGTTCGGTTTGTGAGAAACATAGTTTACACTCTTTGAATGGGAACGAATAACTTCTTGATCTATTTCGGCAGATTCTAAAGACAAAGCTAACGATGTCGTAGCCTTCAAATCCAGAGTCTGCTTCAGAAGTTCGCGTTGTAACGTTTCGGATTTAACCCCGCCTATCAAACGATCCCTAATCATCTCGTTGTTAATCTCAGTGATCTTATCGAAATCACAAAATTTAGTGAGTAATTTTAACGAAGCAATATACTCGCTAATGCTTTCATCCGACTTCTGTGATCTACGGAAAAATTTTACTCGTTCAGAAACTACAGAAGGTAGAGGTTCGACATCGTCCAGAATAGTTTTCACCAAAACGTCGTACGTCATTGAATTTGGTAAAGCAGGTGAAACAATATTCAAGATTCTGTCAAACATTTTATGACCAACCGAAGCCATTAAAAAATCAATCTGTTCGGCCGCTGGGATTTTCTTAGCTCTGAAATAGTAGCCAATACGAATTGTGTATTTTTCCCAGGTATCGTTTTCGGCGTCGAACTCCGCATATAAACCGGCAGTTTTCGAAGCCATTGTAAGGTCTTCACTAGAACTACTTACAATTGAATTTAAGTTCAAACTTACACTGGTGCTAGCACCCGATTCTGTATTTAAAACAGCAACTACAGGAGTTTTAATAACTTCACCTGTCTCAGGCATAAGCCTACACTTAAACAAATTAAATTATTAAATAATTTAATTACAATTCCATTTAAATTAATAAACTGGAAGCAACTCGAGACTAAACGGATTTTTTGCTTAACAACTAAGCCACTAAACTACCGTAGCCTACCTAGTTTTAAATTCAAGCGCCTACAACTTAAACAATTGACTAGGCTTTTAATTGTTTGCCGTTTTCACTAAACGTTAACACAAAACAACACAGCAGCCCTATGCGTTCGGCACAGAATAAGTTTCATCGTTTATAAGCATAAACGCTACAGTGCTTAAATTTAAACACCGGCACACACCAGCCCGAATATAGGCAAAGGCACAATCGAATTTAACAGGGTTAATTTAGCAGCGCATTTTTCGAACCTTCAGGATTATAGTACCCCCTGTGCGGAAACGCCAGTGCGTCGCTCTAGAACACTGCCATTGTAAAATTAACCATAATAAATCCAATTGCCCATTTCGGTTCTAGTTGATAAGGTACCAAATTTAACTATTATCATTTCGTACCACGAAAGTTCCTAAACCCAGTACACTTTTTGAAAAAATTAAGCTCTGATAGTTCCACAGAGTACTAATTTCATTTGCCAAAATGAAAAAAAATTACTACTTACCACAGATAGGAGCACTCACCATGGCTGTAGACCTATCAAGCTAATAATTAAATTTAAACCTTAGTACCGCCTCGTCGCCATCTGTGATGTATGCAGGTGTCTGACATACTGTTGTGGGTTCACTAAGG
>JAHWFP010151935.1:0-16448 GCA_023313725.1 Lithobius niger | reverse complement strand
AGTTGTTGCGTCTGTGAGCGGATGCAAGAGTGGGAACGGTAGAAAGACTTGATTGTAAAAATTGACGAAGGAACAGAGTGGCAATAGAGAGAAGCGTCGAGGCAACTTTGAGCCAAAGAGCTTGGTAACATAGGGCCGGCTGTCCGGGTGTCAAACGGAGGTATCCAGGTGGATAGTGAGCGGACGAAGAAGGTGGTGAAGCAGACATGAAGTGTGGAAAGGTTCAGGCATGTGTTGCAATTAACACACCGCACAGTGCTTAGAGGGATAAGGACCAGGGCGGATGCCTACAAAAGGCATGGGACGCAGGGGGGAACGAGTCCCAAACCGGCTGCTGGGCCTGTCAGGGTTGCCATCCAAACCAATTGTTGTGTTAATTTGTTGCTTCTAACTGTCGCATCCGCAGGTAGGACGGAAGAGGATGGATGGACGGTAGTAGTAACAAGATGCTGGTGTTCCTAAGGGGAGCAGGCATCCCCTTTTGTTTCCAGACCGAGGCCTAGTCGGGGCAAAGGAAGGACGATTCGAGGGACGTGATATTGGACGCAAGGCTCGTGTGAAGAACACACAAAATAATGCAGATCCTGGCCATAAGACCCGTAGGAATTTTGAGGTGGACTAGGTTTCTCTTCAGATCCTATAAGGGCATGCCTAAAGAATGGAAAAAATCTTGGGTAGACATCTGGCAACCCGGGCAGAAATTTATAAGACGCCATTTTGTTTTTGCCGTTGACGCGCAATGGTTAACAATGATTTTTATTAGTTTTTGCTCTTGTCAGTACATCTACAGTAATTATGACATGTTTTTTTTCAGTATTCCTTATAACATTTCCTATGGTTAAGACCATCTTTACTTCTCCTAGACCACTCACTGTGTGTTTTAAGAGAAAAAAATAACAATTCGTAAAGAGCTGATCTCAACATCAGGAGAAAAGTTAAAATTGTTGGATGCTTTTACACATGAACAGGTTCAGAATTCAGAGCAGTGCATATTTTTGCAGTGATTCTTGTATCTAATAAATCTTTTAAAGAATCTCATAAGAGCAGATAGGGAAGGGAACTGGAACCTCTACATGCAAACAGTGAAAGCTATCCTACCAATTACACATTTTGGTAGCGTGACCTACTCGAGATGGGGTGCATTATTCTTTGAGCAAATGGTGAATCTTGAGATTTAGTCATCCTGAGTTATATAAACGGTTCAAAAAAGGTCATTTTGTTGTTTGAAGAACAAATGGAAAGTTTAATGCTGTGGGTGTCGCCATCGCTCTCAAACAAACAATAAATCGCTCTCAGAAGTCAGCTGGAGGGGTCATTGGCCAAACAAAACGGTAGGAGTGTATTGATAAATGGGAGCTTGCTTACCACGAAGTGCTCCTCATATACGAAAACCGTTTCAGGGGCTGTTGAACATTACGCTAGTTGATTATGAGCTGATAATGCATCATGAGTTAGCAGGGACCTCAAAAATAAAATGGTAGACCACATCCAACAGATGTCCCTTGAATGCAGAGAAAACCCATACATTGGAAAAGGTGAACTTAGGGTTCACAATATTCTAAACCAGGGGGATTGTTTCCAGCATCGAATATGCCAAGAAAATGGTCGAATTTTTAACGACATCAAAAGAAATTTCCTTCATGTTTCGAGAGGAAACGTTTACACCCCGCTCTAACCTCATAAGAGTGGACAGGGAGGGGAACTGGAACCTTTTGTATCGGCACGTACTAACCAGTAAGTAAGTGCTCCCAACTTTTCTGAGTGTAGCATGACCAGACAAGCAGACAAAAAAACAAACTGTGAAAATGCCATAAAAGTACATATAAACTTTCAGAGAAAAATGATACTGCCAAGGAGAGAGGAATGACAATAGCAGAAATTCTTACATGCAACGTTTCACCTTGATCCTTATGAGATGAGAATGGTGCTACTGCCAAATCCATGAAGTCTCAACTCATATCTGAACTGGAAAAAAATTAGATATCACGGACAGAAATTTCCAAAAAGAGCATACCCTGAAAACCAGTGTTGTTGTTGTTGATGTCATGAATCAATTTCGAAAGTTGCCAGTCAAGGGAAACAATACCCTTGAAGACCTGTTTACAACCCTTGACAGAAATATGAATAATATCTGCAGATTCAGTCGTGTTCACCACGGTTTTGACAGCTGCCTCCAACCATCAATAAAAAATATTGAGAGACCAAGAAGATCCTTTGTGGAACCAATACCGTTAACTTCTACTACTAGCAAAATGAAACATCCTGTGAAAATGGAAACATTTTGGACGTCAAATGAAAACAAAAGTATGATTCAGGATGCCCTGAGCGAGTTTCTGAAGCAGGTAGCAACTAATCGGTAATTGGAAACCATGTTTAGTGCCGTTTTGGTTGAAAGTGGACTAACTCCAGCATTAGCAATAAAAGATGTAAGTATTACATAAATCAAAGATACGCTTCAAGTAACTGTTGAGGAGGCTAATGTACGTATTATTCGTCTTGTTTGCCATGCCATTAAACAAGGATTGCAACTGTTCTTTCAAACAACACAGATCTTTTTGTCGTACTAATTCATTTCTACAAAGTTCTGAAGGAAAATGGACTCTGTGAACTCTGGTTGAGAAAGTCGACATAAGATATCATACATATCCAACTCTTGTAGAAAAGATCGGTGCTATCACAGACTTCCTACGTGCGGCACATTTTCTTACAGGATCTTATATGATAGACACAAAACTGTCATCACTCAAGGTAGAACCAGAAAAGTATCTGCCTAACTTTGGTCAGCATCTTCCTCCGAGTGCTACATCATTTAGCTTGTTGAGGAATGCCTAGTGAAGGCTGTAAAACCAGGTTCTGTGTTTGAGACATTTGACGCACTTCGAATGAAAATGCAAATTACTTCGAATGGAAAGTGAGCGCCAAACTTACAAAGCCTACCTTGCAGAAGCTCTTTATTGCGAGGTCACCAGAAAAGATCATTTTACGTGGTCAGATGATGGTCGAACCATTTAGCACCTATAGAGTTGGGACAATCAGTGATCATTTCGTCACTCACTGAATTTTTTCTCACCCATGAGGGTTCCTCTTTTGACTTTCACTTCTTAAGTTCGAGTCCCGACTACTCTTGACTATTTTTTTTTTTGACTGAAGTGGCCAACAATTAATATTTGATTGTTATCGTATAGAGATGCGTTTTCCGGGTGCAATTAACGCTCGCTAAAGCCCTCGGACCCCCTGGCGCTTTCCTTACTCGGTGTTAACAAGGTCAATTCTTCAGCCGAAGCTATTAATTTACTGTCGTCTACCCATTGTGGTCAACCCTGCAAGAGTACATCCTTACCTAGCTGACCTCACTTCTTTCTGTGGTTCTTTGTTGTAAACACCTGTTTGTACCTCTTGATAATTGTACTACCGCTACTAATCTCTTTACCACGATACTCCTTTTCGTATCCCTACTTTTTTCCTCTTCGTTTCTGAACGTCACTCAGGAATGACGAATGTTGTGATGAGTTTTAGCCATGTTACTGCAAATGGCCGCCATTGAGGCCGAACTTAAGACTTGTAAACCATGCGAATTCTAGCCTTCATTACTAGGACGGTAGCCTTCCTTTTACAAGTCATGCTCGTTTGCCTTTCTGCTGATCTAGTTCTCCAACCTTCTAGAACCCGAAATACCATGCAGTAGGTGTGGATTGCTTTGGTAGAAAGTTTTAAGCCCGTTGCTAGTTTGAAGATGCCCTTATCTCTTCAACCACAGTATTGGAGCCAAGTTGGTGCAAGAAGTAGTGACGCAACCAAACCAGGAATAAATGGTTATTGGACCCACATATGCTTTCCAGTTATTATCTCTTCTTGCAACTTGAATTTTGGAACTTAAGATGACTTTGATCCACTGAGTGGACCTCATCACTAGCGCATTTCAGGCTGCTTTGCAGGACAATGTTCCTTGGGCATTTTAGGTCTAGGCCCGTCAAGGACCTTACCACGCTCTGCCCCCAATGAAAGGAAAATCGTAGCCAGCAATGCAGTTTGTGTGCGCCATCCCAACATTGATGAGCTGTGTGATGATGTGCTTCTTACCCGTGCTTACAAGAGCTGTAATACAAATCGGTGTAGGTGCTGCAAAAACATTGTCTCGTGCACGCCCTTTTGCAAATGCAGGGAACATGTATAAAGTACTGACTATGAAAATATTAACTTTGTGTGTGGCTTGTGATTTATTTTAATGTAGCTAAGACTACTTTAATGTCCATACTTCAATACATTGTCGCCTTTTCCATTATTTTATGAACTTTTTGTGTTTTTTTCGTGTACGAAAATACAATTAATGGTGCAGGAAGAATAAAAATAGTCTTACACCATAGAAAACGGTATAAAGAATCCAAAACAACATGCCAGAATTCATATAGGCATACTTACAAGTGCAGAATATGATGCAATTCATTGCTAGCCACTGCGCGTATCTGCCAAAAACAAAATGGCGGCCTATAAAATTTCTGCCCGGGTTGCCAGATGTCTACCCAAGATTTTTTCCATGCTTTAGGCATGCACTAACAGGATCTGAAGAGAAACCTAGTCCACCTCAAAATTCCTACGGGTCTTACGGCCAGGGACTGGACTAAAACCAGCCAAGGCCAGAGCAGGTACTGCTGAACGCCCTAAAGATAACAGAGGAATGTACCTGTTGAGGAGCAGTGTATAGCACAGCTGCATAGGATGCAGGTAGAAGAAGGACGAGCAAGTTGCATCGTCGAAGCGTTCATATGAGAAAGGAGGGCTGCGCAGTAGGATGCGCAGATGGTGGTTGCGCGGAGGGATATCATATTCCTTTGGTTAAACAACAGCATTAAACGCTGGAGGAAAAGAAATGCGAAAAGTCGACAGCAAGCTGCACAGAGGCAATGCGCAGTGATACGTAGGATGGTGAGGCAAGCTGGTCCTGAGGACAGGTGGTTCTGTGTGGATAGTATGGATTGGTCCTCTGCCTGTTCGCTCCAAAAGACGGAGCAGAGGTAGCTGGGAGCGAGGCTTCAACTGGGGGATCCAGAAGGTCCGTAGTAGAAGAGTGTATCCTAGCAGAGGCCATCCTGTGGATGGAAGCGCCTGCGGAAGAGGGGTTAGAGGATGCGAGAACAGCTGGTCCAGAGGATCGTCGGAGTTCTTGTGTGAAGAGGACGCATTGGTCCATTGCCTGTTCGTTCCAGAAGATGGAACAGAGGTAGCTGGGAGCGGAGCTACAACCGGGAGATCCAGGTCCTTGGCAGGAAAAGGCATCCTAGGCAAGGCCATCCTTTGGCTGTAGGTGGATAGGATGCAATATGTAGGATGGAGAGGGCAGCTGGTCCTAAGGACTGGCGGATCATGAAGAGGCGAATGTATCCTTGTCTGAGGAGAGGACGGATCGATTCTCGTCCACCTGCTCCTATGGGTTGATGATGCTTCGTCCTATGGGACGCGTCCTGAGCACCAGTGGATCCGAAGGAGAGGATGGAGTGGGGAGAGCTCAAGGCGGTCACGTCGTCGTGAGCGCCCTAGGAGAAATGATGCCATCAGACGGCTGCGCCGAGTATATATAGCCAGCCCAGTAGTACTAGCACAGCTGGGAAGCCAACTTTCAAGATTCTAGGGGAATAATAGCTCAAAAGGAGGGAATCGCTATAAAAAACAGGTAATATATATTTTCGTGGGCTATCAAAAGAAGTTATATGGCCATCAACGGATTAGTAACTACAAGAAATGTTACGTGGCTTGTTTGTTTTAATTGCATACCTTGAAGCCTAACGTTTAGTTGTGTTTTATCATATAATCGCTGGCAAGGAAATATTACCATCAACTTACGGCATAAATTTAATGCTTTTTTTTTTAAATAATGTAACCTTTCCTATTTTCGAATATCCCACGCATAAACAGCTTTGCAACATTTTTATGGTTTCAGAGAGTACAAAACAGTCTCCACGAGAGAAATAAGGCAAAAATTAAAGGTGTCTGACACTTGCATAATGTTTGACCGACTGTTGCTAACGGTCTCATACAAACAACATGGAAGATAACATCTTTAAGTACATTTAATTTTGTATGTTTACGTGGGCTTCTGCTTATTTAAAAGGGCTTAGTTCCACGTTGCTTTGTTACGTCAGTCAAGCCTAAATAAATGTTGTAAATGCCACGGTGCCAGGAGGTGTGCCTAAAATAGATGGGATGTTATTTTTAGGGGAACAACGGATTTTGTGGGACACTTCGCATATTTTGATGCCAATTAAAAGTGATCAAAAACCAGTATTCATTGATACCTTGACAACTGAACTTTACTGATTACATATCGAAATATTGTGCTTCATACAGCCTAGGGCAGAACCTTTGGGAAAATTTTGGCTTTTTGTAGAGATCCGTATCACGATTCTTGCTGCATAGTGCTTTAAGCACAACAGGTCAATTAAAATAACTATCAAAATAACAAATTTAGCTTGCTTCCAATTTGACTTACCTCTTCGTTCAATTGGTGATTGTTTTCTTTCTGCATTTTAACGAACTTGTCAATCACGGCAAAAAGGCCTGGGCATATGGCTTTGAAGTACTTGTGGAAATCATGTTTGACAGCCATCGTTGCAAAAATGGTGTTGTTAACTAGAGCTGAACGAAGATCAGTCAGTGTCCCCGGAGAATGCTGTCGTGGATCTTCATATAAATGTCGTGTAATGAGGTAGTCTGCATTTAAAACAACATATCATTAAAAACTAATTACTACTACAATAGTAAAGTCTTGAAGAAACTCCTTTAGCCGCAATTAATTATACCCTTAACTTAAAAAAGAAGGGGAAATAATAAGAGTGACAGAGAGGGAGAAGTTTGCTAGGAAATTATAGGTTCTACTCGACTATACCTTGACGGAGCATCTAAATTCTAGGCGGGCATGGGGCACCTGTTAACAGTGCCGCAGCAAGCTTTTTACGAGGAGGGGTAAAATGTTGCCTACGAAATAAAATGTTGTCTACCAAATAAACCAATTTAGGGGCGAAGTGACTACTAATCTCAACAAAAATGTAGTGAATTTTGTCATACAGTATTCAACTGGTGAATTTTGGGCTCCTTACCACCTGGGCCCGGGTGTCTTGCACCCTTTGCATCACCCCTAATTGCGGTACTGCCCGTTACTCATAGGATTGGTCCTTTCTGCAGGCCAAGTCACTCAGTTTCCAACAGAACAATTGCCTTGGAATGTTGATGCAGTCCGTGAGGGTGTGGTGCACCTTTGCACCACCCTTCTTTTTCGGAGAGGAGAACAGTACTACCAGCCAGCCAATATGGAGCTTGCAGCAAAGGGTGGGCAGGTAGGAACTTAGTACACAGGTGCCCCTCGTCCTCACAGAATTTAGATTTGTAATTCTAGTAGAATTTATAATTCTATTTCCACCTTGGAGCACCATCCTATACTCTAAGAAGAGTGGCAAGACTATGGAGCAAATGGTGCTCCAACCGTATTTCCATTAGAAAATGAAGGATGCAAGTCATTTACCGGCACTCCCCTAATTCGGTCCTTTCCTTCCATATAGACGGGTTTAGTAGCCTATTACATTATTATTATTATTATTGTCGAAGCATTGAAAGAGAAAAACCGCTTGTGGAGAATTTATAAAGTACAAAAGACACTCGAGTCCTTTAACACCTTTCGCAGGATCAGAAACAATCTTATAGAGACCCTTAGACGTCACAAGCTAGAAAAGTGTAAAGCCCTTCTTCATGACTGCAAAAGAAACTCCAGAGCAGTGTTCGGTTTCATTAACCGCCAAAGAAATGCGAGACCACAACTCAGCCCCTTGACCATCGAGGGCTCTGTTATCAATGCACCTGTTGACAAGGCAAATGCCCTCAACAAAACTTTTACTAAAATTCCTGAGATATCATCTGACCCTATTCTGCTTCCAGGTCCTTCACGTTGTGACTTCGTCCCGTTGAAAAAAATCGAGGACTTGTTAAAAAATCTGAATGTTCACAAAGCTGCTGGGCCTGATGGTATTTCACCTTGGATTTTAAAATACTGCTGCCAGCCTATTGCTAAGGCTCTGTGTTTGATTGTGAATTTATGCCTCCAACAAGGAGTTGTTCCAGAGGACTGGAAGTTGGCTAATATTAGTCCGATCCACAAGAAAGGCTCCAAGACTGATCCGGCCAACTATAGGCCTATAAGTCTAACATGCGTTGCTGCAAAGGTATGTGAAAGGGCTGTTAAGAATCTGATCGATGAGGAACTCGAAGAACTTGGCTTTACTGACCCAGATCAGTATGGATTTGCTAAAGGTAAATCTTGTACTACAAACCTTTTGGAAGCACGTGACGTATGGACTGAACTTGCTGACAAGGGTGTACCAGTTGATGTTGTCTACACTGATATCAGTGATGCCTTTGGAAGCGTCGATTACGAAGTCCTCACTAACATTCTGCTGGATATTGGTTTGTCTTCTGAAGTCGTCAATTATATTATCGCTTTTT
Organism: Lithobius niger; assembly: GCA_023313725.1. Taxonomy (NCBI): domain Eukaryota; kingdom Metazoa; phylum Arthropoda; class Chilopoda; order Lithobiomorpha; family Lithobiidae; genus Lithobius; species Lithobius niger. The sequence goes on along the minus strand of JAHWFP010151935.1, from coordinate 7,961 downwards.
TCTCTGGACGCAAACAAAGAGTTGTTGTGGATGGTTACCATTCTGACTGGCTGGAGGTGAAAATTGGACTTGCTCAAGGTACTGTACTTGGACCAAAGATTTTTGCACTTTACACGAACAAAGTCACACAAAATATTTTATCCAGTGCTCCTAAATTTGTGGATGATATCAAGATATATAAAGCTATATCTACCAACATGGACCGTTCTATTCTTCAGGACGATATTTGCACACTTGAAGTCAATTGCAAAGCCCTAAAACTAAAACTTAACCCTGCTAAATGCCATGTTCTGCACATTGGCTTTAATAACCCAAGATATAACTATTCAATTAATGGTGAAACCTTACATACTGTCACTGAAGAAAAGGACCTAGGAATATGGGTCAGCGAGACCTTAAGCGTTTCTAAACAGTGTGCAACTGCTGCTGCTAATGCCTTTAGGGCAATTGGACAGATTGGTAGGAGTCTACCTAAACTCGATAGCGACTCTTTCAATCTCCTTTACAAGGGAATTATTCGGCCGAATGTTGAATATGCAAACCTGTGCTGGTTGCCGTGGCTACAAAAAGATACAGAGCTGCTTGAGAGGGTACAGAGAAGAGCAACCAAACGGCTCACCAAATATGGTAACCTAAGCTACTCAGAGCGCTGCCGTGTATTGGGTCTGACTACCTTAGCCAAAAGGCGTACCCGCAGTACCCTTGTTGAAACCTTTAAGTTGATTGACAGAGGTACCGAAGAAAAATATTTCAAGCTGTGCACTGGAAGCAAGACAAGGGGACATCAACTCAAGATTATGAAGCCTTCTGTTCGACTGGATGTCCGAAAGAACTTCTTCTCTGTTAAGACTATTAACGACTGGAACGGTCTGGATTGCAAAATCCTTAGTAACTGTAGAACTGTAGGCACCTTCAAAAATCGCCTTGACAAATACGTTTTCCACCCATAAGTTTTCTTATGGCTGACGGCAACAAGCTTTTAGCTTTCGCTGTACTGTATATAATAATAATAATAATATTAATATATTATTGTTGCTATGGCACTTCTGTCTCATTAACAGTGACACCCTAAAGTGGAACGGTTTGCAGCTACTCCGATTACTGGCAAAGACCAAGTAGGGCAATTAAATACCATGTTATTGTCAGAAATAGGAAGTTTCGGTCACTTTTCACACGTCATCCACTTCTAGTTGCCTTCTTAGTCCCTTGTAATGAAAAGTCCCCTACGTGACGTAGTTCTATGGGATTCAACCAAATGTGTAAAAAAGAAACCTGCACTGCACCGATACCAATTTAACTGATCCGATACCGATCCGGTTTTGAAAGTTTTGCTGAAACTGGTACAAATACCAATATCCAAAATTGAATCACCAATTTTTCATCAAAGATGTAGTTTTCTACAAAAGACCAATATTAATTAAAATAAATTTTTTTAAAACATAGCTAGGTAGATTCTCGGCGATTTCCTGTGCAAAACGCCGAGAACCGCATGTCGTATTCTCGAATGGTTCCAGAGTTATCAATATTTCTGCAAAAGTCGCCGAAACCGATCCGATACTACACATATCGGCAGGCGATCCGATCCAGCATCGGTATCGCTTTAGTAAAAACAATTCAGATGAATTCTCTCGCTTCATCAACCCGCTAGACAGAACACACAATAACGTCGCCAAGCGATTAACGGCAGCAGACTATAATAGGTGTCCCGCCATGTGGCTGGCACATTGTCAGGGAAGCCGTATGGAGCCATTCTGTATGCTGAATTAAGAGTCCTGCAATGCAGAATTATGTGGGTGTATTTTCACTGCTTTGGTGCTGCTGCCACAAGACTTCAGTAAAATGGTGAAACTAAATTAACACAACAGGAAGGAGCTTGTACATTCATTATTGGGAGTCTTATTATCACGGCAGTGTTGGATTGGCCAGGATTCCAAGACCCGCAGATGGGCTCCTTCTTTGTAGTTGGAATGTAACAATACGGTTATGTTCTCCCAATCAATGGTTTCTCACCGTGGGCTGCAGTAGTGCATCATTTGTCAGCACAGGCTGTAGCTATGCTCTTTGAACCAAACAAAAACTCTTCGTTTTGTTTCCCCGACGTAACCTTTGGGAGAGTCTTTGAAGGAACCCAGTATACTGCTCCGGTGGTGGTGGGGGCAGATGCACTAGGTATCTGTCTCCTTCTGCCTACTGGGTTGGGGTTGCAGTTCGGCCAGGACCAGGATGGGCCATAGTTTCAGGCTCAGTTTTTTTTTTTGCAGGGCTGTGTGTGTTGTAGCAGTGAGCTTCCGACGTGGCGGACGGAGGATTCCTGTTGGCGGAGCAGTTGAAGCCGGTGCAGCTACAGGTGCATGTGCTTCCATTGGTGGATCAGGTCTTTTTTCTTCTTAAGGAGCTCACGTTCGGCAGGTTTCAGAACCAGCAATTGACACAGAACTTTCTCAGGGCTGAGCGGACAAGTTCCCATCGCTTCGGGATGTACGTAACAACTTCATGGGGTCGAACTTCTTTTTTTTGTGGGGGGGGGGGGGCGTTCGTTTCACACCGTGAAGCAATTTGATCTTCAGGGCACAGTAGCATCTCTCTTTGGAGAATGGCAATCACAGCTGGGACAGGAACAGTAGGCAATGCCTCTGTCTGGATGAGCTTCTCGTAGGGGGACCAAGCTGCATTTCTTTCTTCTTTCCTCTCTTGATGATGATGTCAAGAAAAGGTAACTCGCCTTCCTGCTCAGTTTCTGACTTGAATTTAACACGTTGAGTGCCCATGATGTGTTAACTTGTCATGCAGTACAGCCGTTTGGTACCGATGATGGGGTAACGTGTCATATGCACTGGCCTATTCATTGCTTGTTTTCTAATTGTGGGTCATTGCTACAGCTAATCTAAAGGTGTTGGGCAATTCAGAATGCTTTATCTTCACAGTGGAAAAAGTTTTTGTGGTGCTGAATACTATCGCAAATTGCCAGCATGTGCCACGTAATGATGAGTATGATTTTCGTGGCAAATGCGCTTGCTCAGTAGATGACATGATGCACACCTTTAGTTTCATAAATAATATAACCAAGCACAATGATGTTTTAAAATATTTTACAACGAAGTTTTATAACAATGACCTACACAATGTATAAGGTAACAATAAATAATACTTAGAAAGCGTCTACATATATTAAGTGAATGTAACTTGTCATGCGGTACAGATAAGCTCCATTCAGAAGCTCCAGTGGTTCTAGTGGTACTAAAACGCTCCAGCCCTATACTTAGAATCTTTAGGGAATGATGCCCTTAGAGGGCACCAATTTTGTATTTATTTGTAAGAATCCAAACATAATAATCATCATATTACAGAAGAAAAATAAATTGGGCTGCGAAATACTTTCAACAATCCAACTTGGGGGCTCAACATGTTAGGTCCCCATTCCTACTGTTCAGAGTACGTTCAACAGCATCCCTCTCAGTGGTTCGGCCGACGGTGAAGGTGAGAGGGATGCTGTTAAACGCAGTCTGAAGGGCTGGAATGGGGGCCTTAAATTCATGTCAGAAACTGAGCAGGAACACCATTTGCCTTTTCTTGACATCACCACCAAGAGGGGAAAGAAGAAAGAACTTTAGTGGCCCCCTTAAGCCTTGTTCGCATTACAGTCTCTCCTCTCCTAACCTGGGCGACCATTCACTTAACTTGAAAACGGAGGCGTACGTTCTCATTACCGACTTCCTCTCTCAAAAACCCAAATATTTCAACCCTTTTTTGCTCTACGCCGTCCACCGCCACCCCCTACACACGCGCACGGTCTCACTCTCACCCAGGTCTCACCTAGAATTTTGTATAGCGATAGTTGAAGCTGCTCATTCACATTTGCTTTTCACCCCTGTCCCTTAGCCCTGAGGGCACAGCTCACCTAGCTAGGACAGGGAAAGAACCTCTCACAAAATTTAAGACCTCTCCGAACTGACGCTAGGTAGACGTCGTTAGCACTACAGCTCTCCTCTCTCCAGTAGGCGGGACCAGACGAAGTTAGGAGAAGAGATGGTGATGCGAACAACGCTTTACCGACCCAAACAGGAAGACACATCCAAACTCCCAACGGACTCCCATTCCCCAAGGAGAGATTCCACATCAGAAGCACGCTGATAGAGGGAGTCAAAGGGGACGAGTACTTTTGTCAGGCAAAAGAGAAGGTTCATGTGCTAGCCTACCCAGCCCGGAGTACTAAAGCGGCATTAAAGAAAGTCTTAGTACGGAAGTCGCCTATCAATGTGAAACCAAGTTCCCTCCAGGAAGATAGACCCCACGAAGTTGTTACGTACATCTAAAGCGAGGGGAACTTGTGCGCTCAGCCCTGAGAAAACTTGGTATCCGTTATCGATTGCTGGTGCTGAACTGAGCCTGAAACTGTGACCGATCTTGGTCCTTTACTGAAAACCAAAACCACAACCCGGCAGGCAGAAGGGGACAGACACCTAGTGCATCTGCCCACCACTACCGGAGCAGTACATCGGCTTCCTTGCAAAAACTGTCTCAAAGGTTACATCGAGGAAACAAAACGAAGTGTTTGTGTTCAGGTCACAGAGCATATGCAAGTTACAGCCAGTGTTGACAAATAATGGCGCTATTGCAGCCCACAGTGAGAAAACCAACCACTGCATTTATTGGGAGAATGCTAGAGTATTGTTACATTCCCACTTCAGAGAAGGAGCCTACCTGCGTGCCTTGGAATACTTGTCAATTCAACACTGCTGTGATAAAAGGTTCCCACTAATGAATGTGAAAGCACCTTCCTATCCAAAGATTTTGCAGTTCACCCCACAAGACTACAACATCAACTCGACACACACAGTGGAAGCCATTCCTAAAAACACCACAGGCAGAGCGCGGACACCACCTTCTGATGCAGCCCAAGCACAAGCAAGGCCAACTGAGAAGTGTGCCAAATACAAACCTGTAGACGTTATCGTTTGTAAAGTGTAGTTGCTTTGCAGTACACAGCTGACTCAAAGCCGAAGAAAGTATCAGTACCAGTCAACCGAAAATTCACCTGTAATATAATAGTTAAGGCTGCACCCATACCGACGTTATAATCCAGTACCAATATCCACAATTTAACCACTAATTTGTTATCAATAGTGCAGTTTTCTTCGAATAATTATTAAAATAAAAAAAATGTTTAAATCGTAATCAACAGTTAAAAGATAGCTACGAATGTATTCAGTGATTACTGAGCAAATCGCTGCACACCGCAATGATCGCATGCCGTAATCTCAAATGGTTCCAGAGTTATTGATACCGATACCACAACTATCGGCAATCGATCCAATCAAGTATCGGTCTCAGTGCGGCCTTGATAAATATTACTTGGACTATTTTGTATTGTGTTACATTGTGGTGCTACTAAAAAACATTGGTTTGAAACATTGAAAGGCATGTTATTAGTAAGGCTGCACCATTCCAACTTTACCATCTGATACCGAATCGGTTTTAACAATTTTGTCGATACCGATATCCAAAATTGTATTCCCAATTTTTCATCAACGGTGTAGTTTTCTGCAAACGTCCAATAATTATTAAAATAAATATTTTTTAAATAGTAACCCACAGTTAAAACATAGCTAGAAGATACTCAGTGATGTCCTGAACAAATCGCCGCGAACTGCATGACCTAATCTTGAACGATATTTGCCGAAACTGATCCTACAAACATCGGCAACCGATTTGATCCCGTATCGGTATCGGTGCAGCCTTAGTTAATATTATAATTTAAATTTGATCTTTATTTTTAATCGATTTTCATGTTTCCACAATTGGCCAACTTGTAAACCATTGAAAGAAACTAGGAGATCAAGAATAGCAGTAAAAAACACTCACCTAACACAGCATCTCCAAGAAACTCCAACCTCTGATAGCAATCGGTCAAACGATTGTAATGGTAAGAAGCATGAGTGAAGGCTTGTAGCAGGTATGATTTGTCTTGGAACTGATAACCTATTCTCTCTTCAAACATGTCGTAGCCATCCAGAAGGATATTCAGCTCCATTTCTGGATTTGGAACAATACGTAGAAGTGGAGACGGGGGTGGATTCAAGTGGCCGTATTGGGGGATGCTGGTACAGTTGTCTTTCCCTCCAGTACAGCAGCTACCACAACTTAATTTCGGCAACACTTTGATCCCAAGCCAGGACATATAGAGAAGGGCACCTCTTGGGCCGCAGGATGTCAAGTACGCACCGATGAGCGCTTCCACGCAATCAGCAATACTCTTATCAGGGATGCTGTGCTGCGTCATTAAGTTGTACGGAATAAAACAGCTCAACACTTCTGCATTTGGGTCTTCTGCCAACCCCTCAACAGGTAGTGATGTTGTTGTTGTCAATGCAGAGGTCTCAATGGAAGCGACCGCCTTGCTTGGGATCAGCGCCTCACCTTTTGCAACAAAACCGTTTGTCTCCACTGTCTCCACCAGAATTTCTTCTCCTGTTTCTTCATCCGCTGTTTTCACCATCGCTTTTCGAATGATTTCAACATCCAATTCCTTCCAGTCGTTAATTTCAGGGAGATTGGCAATGTTCCAGTGGCCAGCAGGTATTCCTGAATCGATCAAGGCTTGTTCCAATTCCTTTGGCACAAAATAACCAGGCGGCAACCAGTTGTCATTAGGTTCAAACTTAGTTGCAACCATGCACTCACCAAGGTTTTTTTTCCGTCCGAGACGATACAAGTTCAAATTGCTCACCTGTTTACTTCGAAGGTATGATAATTTCCCTTCGTGAATGTTAGGATAAGTGCAATAGAGGTAGGTTGTTATAGCATGTTTCAGAAATGAATCGCCAATAGTTTCAAGACGTTCCAAGTTGATGCCATCGTTTGCGTTCGACATGGTTAGCGCTTGCAGAACTACGCTTGGGCTGGGACCAGGATGTGAGATCAAGGAAGTCTGCTCGTCGAAACTGAAAACTGGCGTAGGCTTGTCTGGCTTGCGACCATTTTCACATGTATCACTGGTGAGAGAGGACACGGGTATCACAGATTCTTTAAGTGGGGATGCCATATTTTGAGAGGCAATATCACAGACTTCAGCTTTGGAGGAGTTGCCAACGGAATTTTTATTACTACTTCCGTCGCCATCTGCCTTGGTGTGAGCAATGTCGAACACACGTTTAAACTTATTTGTAAGAATGCTGTCTGAAAGTTCATCAAAGTTAGGAGAACCGGGAAGGGTACTGCTGTCATCTACGCACAAAAGATTATCATCCACACCGTCTAAAAATGAGGGCAGAGTGGCTTTATTATCACTCTCTAGCAACTTTGGTAGTTTTGAGCAGCTAGAACCAGGCTTCCCTAAATGTAACGCTTCATCAGCGCTAATGAAATTTACTGTTTGTTTCTTACTTTTCATGATGTCCTGGAAATACTGTTTAGCACACTCTTCTCGTTCAGCCTTGGTCTCGTCGTTAATTCCAACTTCATCCCATTCCAACCTTACTTCTTCCTCCTCAGGAAAATCCTGCTGTACTTGGCTGTTTGCAACAGGAGCACACTTCTCTATGCAATTCTCTTCCCCATTGCTACCCCAATAACTTATAGTTGGATATTCAGCCTTCTCATCGTCATCTTCAAAGGTTTCCGTTCGCATTTCCTGGTAGATCCCATCTTCCTCATACGCCTCAATATCGCGGCTGAGATCTTCTAAGTTCAAACCAGCGCCGGGTCCACAAATGAACGAGAACCCTGGAATGTTCATAACACCAACTTCCTCATTGCTGTCAAAATCCCAACCCATATCTTCAAAGTTGCTGGGAGACCCATATCGGATGGTCGGCATGTTGTCTCCGGACTTGTCCCCAGGCTGCCATGGGCTTAAATTTGGATCCATGTTAAGTTCTGCAAGTTCAGGATCATCCCCAAATATACCACCATCATTTAACATCATTAGGTTTCCGAGAACTTTACGATCGTCAAACGAGTCA